>CABFWO010003813.1:0-67916 GCA_902155825.1 Timema genevievae
CCATCATTTAAAATAATGTATTTCAACTTCTTGCGCACTATACACTATACACTATTCGCTATTAGTTATGAATTATGCATGAATATTAACCAAGCCTAACGCTCCCGCTTTCAATTACCGACACAGCCGAAAATGTTATCATTTGTGAAAATGGAACTACCCATATATAATTGTTGTATAATTAATGGCTGGGTGACTAAGTATTGTATCCTTTTCAGAGTTGTTTTAATGTGAACCGCTTCTTACTACCTGTTCAGATTATACACATATGTATTAATTAAGTCACTGAGCTAGGGATTGGGAAGGGTATATTTAGAAGAAGTTTACCCGCATTTACGTGGAGGAATAGTGGTAAACCAATTTGGAAAACCATCCTCAGTACACCCAACCGGAATTCGAGCCCCAATTTCCCTGTTATTTGCAGAGCTTAATATTCACTATTGAGTTAGAGAGGAGGAGAGTTAAATTTAGAATAAATTTCCCCGCATATGCCTGGAGGGAGATTAGATATTCTTCTAGGAATAACCAACTTCAATATACCCGATCAGAATTCAACCTCGATCCCCCCATCATCGGAAATCCAGTCGAGATTTAAATTAGTTTCTAAGTCGTGTGTGTATATATAAATGAATCAGAAGAACTTGATGTGTTTCTTACCCTACACACTAGTGGGTAATGAATGATGTGGTCCTAAAGGTTGAAAATCCTGAGGTATTAACAGGTTGCTAGTTTAGATCAAACCCGCCCAGAGGCGTACCGATCTAGACAGGATTATCTTCCTTTGTGTTCTTGTTCACTACCTTGTTCTTGCACCCCAGCTCTACTTCATAAATTAATTTGGCGATTAAATATTACAAAATCACTTGTTACAAAGTTCCCACGAATAACCGCGAGGCTCATTAAAGGTTTAACTTCCACACATCCGCAACGATGATCACGTGGCCTAAGGTGTCGAGCTTGTAATAGAGTGGTTCTTCTCTGACTGGAAGGATGAGTTTCAAATTTCGTTACTCATTAAATTAGGTCGTTATTAACCTTGTTAATAAAAGCAATTATTAAATTTTTTAATTTAGCAAATGAAAAATGAACTGGCAGGAGTTGAAAATATTTTATTTTTCTCTTTTTTCAGAGAGGACAGATCAGTATGGTCATTCTTCCTTCCAGGCGAATGCTGGCTTAGCTATTTCATTCACATTCACATTCACATTCACAATCACTTTTTAGGTTACTGTAGATGGGTGTCTCTTCGAAATTTTGTATGCTCTAACTTCGGACGTACTAAGAGATATAATAAATAAATTTAAATATTATGTCTACAACTTCAGCAGCCAAGTTTTCAAACTGTGTCTGTGAATTGTTATCAACAGTCGATAAAACACTCATGTGTCAGGTATCAACGATCATACATTCCCACACGAGGTATTTTCGCAAAACCTTTGAATGATTGATCAAATGGGGACCGAGTGTATGTATCACGTCTTTTTTTTTAGCGCCATATCTAATTATTCGTTCGAGTTATACGCTTATGTACTAATCAAGCTAATGGTTTTAGGGATAAGGAAGGCTATGCTCAGAGGAATTGTACCCGCATTTTCGTGGCTGGAGAGTGGAAAACCAGTCTTAGTATACCCGACCGAGATTTGAAACTCGATCATTGGCAGTCTAGACTTCTGCAAGAGTAGCGCGTTAGACCACGTGGCCACCGAAGTGGTTCATCACGTCTTACTACCCGTTCAAACTATAGGCCTACGTACATTTACACTAATATAATAATGATAATAATCGTAATCTAGTAGGGGGAAGATTAGCCAGTACTAATGTACAATACGTCACCCAGGGGACGCCCGAATGAACAATCGTATTTCCTTCCATGTCTCGATGAGAAGAGGAGATAATGATAGTGAGTATGAAGTTGTGAAAACACTTAAACCTAACTTAAGCCTAATTAACTCTGGTGACCATTTGGGTAGTTCCTCCTTTCGAAAAACATACCCAAGGTACCAGCCGGGAATCAAATCCGGGAACCCTAGGCTTACAGCCAGGTGCACGCATCACTAGAACATGGTTATAATTACAAGCGGTATATATTGCTCAATCTCGTGAGGCTAATCTACCCACCTTAATTGTATTGAGGTGTTGACCATTCCCTTTTCAAATATCGACCTCCGCGTGGTCTAATGCGCCACTCTCGCAGTAGGCCGACGACTAGGAGATCGAGGTTCGATCCTCTGTCGGGTGTACTGAGAGTGACTTTAACAAATTGGTTTTTTACTCTCCCTCCACGATGATACGTGTGCAATTTTTATAATTATAACCTACCTAATCTCTAAAACCATTAGTTTAATTAGTATAAAAACGTATAACCTGAGCAGTAGTAAGACGTGGTGCTAAAAATAAAAGTACATTAATAGTTGAAAGACAAAGGAATCAAGCGATATTTATTATTTAAAAAAATCTTAATTCTTCCTTCTACGTATTTTTATAGTAATATTTCAATATGAATTTTCGTTTCTTATTAGGATTACAAGCTGGACAACTGAGTCAATGTAAATTTATGTATAGTACTCTATTCTTGTAATTGTAAGCCCACCCAAAAACATGTATGTAAAAAACTAGGCACAAAACACCACAAACACCACAAAACACCACAAAACACCACAAAACACCCAAAAAAATCCTTAAATTATTCATCCTCGAAAAGCAGTGAGATATAAAACAGTGCCAAGTTCAACTTGCAATGTCTTTCAAATATCTTGTTACTTCTCTTAAGGATATCTAAGTAAGCAAATCTGATTTTAAGTCTCTGGCTAGAGTGTAAATGCCAAGTGCCAATTTTCAAGGTTATATGATTACTGAAAGTACCCTATAGGATTTGATGATCAGTGAGTGAGTTAGTGAGTCTCAAAATAAGCATATTTTAACTCTGGTATCTCATGAGCCGCTTAAGCTAGAAACTTCAACCCTGTAAAGATGACTAAAATAGTTTGTCTAAACAGGGTGTTAAATTTTTACGCTTCTGTCATTATTTGGAGCCAAGTTAGAGGGGGGTAAATATGAACTGAGCTGTATCATGTTAATTGTGTACAATTTTGCCGGCGAACTTGGTTGGAGGACTTCCATGCACCTTGATTTTAATTTTTTTTAGCATCACGTCTTACTACCTGTTTGGGCTATAATATTTACTAATATGCTAATGAGCTAAGGATAAGTAAGGTTGTATTTAGAGGAATTGTACCAGCATTTAAATGTACGGAGAATGTAAAGTCATTTTGGAAACGCCACCCTTTCACTACATCCGACCGAGATTTTAACCTCGATCTCCTAGTCATCGTGAGTCTAGTAAATTGAAAGAGCAACATCTTAGACTATGTGACCACCAAAGTAGGTGAAATTATAATAATCTTGAGAGAATATTTTTATAAGGAATTACATCGCTAGTTTGTCGTGGCCTATTTAAATGTTCAATTTCCAATGTGAGCTTTTAGTAAATCCTATCATCACAAAATGGAAGATGTAGCTATAATCTGAATCTCCACCCCCTCTCCTGCCGTAATTCTACCCCTAGAAGCGCTCTTATCACCCCATTTTACCGTATTAGTATCCCATTGCAGCTAATGAAAGTTAACTCTAATGGCACGACTGTCTTCTTCTCAATTAGTCACAGAAAAGCCAGTTTTAAAGAGGTTTTATTAAATCTTGATGGGAAGGCTTGTAGAACTTCACCAAGGGGAATATAGAATGGGAAAGTAACGTAAGAAATATAATCAAGGAAGGAGATTTTGTGTTAAAGAAACCAAACTGTTTTATTCCTTGCGTTATATTAAGGTGGCATGGAAGGAGCTCGAATAAATTCATAATTTTACAGAGTTTCTAAATTCCATTTTAAATATTTATTCAATAGGTACATTTCGTTTAATATTCTACATATTTTAATCTTAACAGTTCTTGAAAATGTCTCAAGGACTTAGTGGTAATTGAATAGGACTTTTTAAAGAAGAGAAAAACTCAATGTCCACGACAGTCCTAGTTCTTGTCTGACATAAACGCCTCGGTGGCTTAGTTGGCTAACGCGCTAGTCGTGTTGAGCTCGACCGCCGAGGACGGGGAGATCGAGGTTCGAATCTCGGCCGGGTGAACTGGGGGACCTCCCAATTCCTAATCCATTAGCGTAATTAGTACTTAAGCGTATAACCCGAACGGGTAGTAAGACGCGGTGCTAAATATTATTGTCTGACATAGTTAGCATTCTCAGACACTAACAGCCAGTTCTATATTCAGAATAACCGGCCCCATGGTGTAGTGATCAGTTCAACTGGCTACGAGCTTACGGGTTCCGGGTTCGATTCCCGGCTGATACCTTTGGTATTTTATCCCTTTGGGGGAATAAACCCAATGGTCACCAGGGTTAGGTTAACTAGGCTTAAGTTAGGTTAAGACTTACCCTGTCTCCACAACATCTTAATAACTATCATCGCATCATCTCATTGCGGGTACGACGTGTAGACATCCTCCTACGGTGTACCCTGGGCAACGTTGTGTGCCACCAGACCTGCTAGTAGTCTACACATAAGACGATCGGGATTTGGACGTTAAAGTCCCTCCCGGTAAATGTGTCATAATATTATAAATAAATAGTCAGACTTAACACGCTATGAAACGCCCCCATTCCATTCTGGCCTGGGTAGGTGTATTGTAATTACTAGTGTTGCACGCACTTGAGGCCCTTGGCTCTGTCGAGTGCAAGTCTAGAACCTATTTTGTGGGATGGTGGGAGAGAGGGTGAAAGGCGTGGCGTGGCTTCACAACCGACCAAAGTATCCTTCCGCGCCAACAAGAACAGATGGTTCACGGACAACGTAGATGGCTACCGGCCAAGTCTTGTGGAAAAATCATACGTTTGGAAATATCAGTTTTCTCGAGAACGAGTTAAATTTTTATAGTAATATTTTCAACACTTCTTCTAAGATAATGTATCAATGTTTATTAGGTGTTACATTTTACTATTTTGTGTTATGCAGCCGGCAATTTTCTATTGAAAAATGTCAAAATTATTTACATTTGATCACAATTAAAATTATAGAGGAGGTGTGTATACAAAAAGTATAAAATAATCAACATGCTTCTATTCTTGAGCAAACCGTTTCCGAAAATAAAACTGCAAAACAATAAAAATTCTTGAAGATAACCGTTTGTTACCATGGCTCTGCATTTCCACCCCAAATAAAAGGGGCCAACCGCCTTAAGGTGTACACAGAAAAAAAAATAGGCTGCCTGCTTACCAATTCTCAGCGCCGGTCAGCGCTGAAGTACAGCAGGTTTATATGTACACAAGGGAGCCAGTTGTCACTAGATATTTCCATCATAAAGATGTCCAGTTCATCCATCAATTGATAAAGAGTTTTTAATTCTTGACAGTGTTCATCCAATACTTAAAATAAAATAAAACTTTATGCTCCCAATAGACCGTGGTAGGAAAGATTAAGGCAAAAATAATTTATTTAATGACCAGAAGCAAGACAATTTTTTTTAATACACTATACCATTTTAGATAAAGAAAGCTCTGAGCAACATCCAACTGAAGTGTGTGTTGAATCTAATCAGAGGAACAAAAGCAACCTACGAAAATACCAGCAGTTTGACCTTAAATAATTAAAGATATGTTCACAACATTTATTTAACTAGCGAAACCTCGGACTAAGCTGTAGAATACGTAATGGTCGGCGGGGATAGAGTTTATTTTCCCAAATTTCAAATTATAGTTGAATGAGTTTTATCAAATCTATATAGGTGACCTGGTAGTCTAGAAGTAATGTGTCAGACTTCTGTGCTGAGGGTCCGGGGTTCAATCCTCGGTCCCGGCACAGATTTATCTGATTTCCAAACCCTTCCTTCACCTCTGACAAGACGTGTATTAATCACAACTTGTGAATGTTAGGAATGCCAGTCCTCCACAGTGGTTCGGATCCCACCATCACCATAACATTACACATTAGCTCAAATGCGTATAGCTCGAACGGGTAGTAAGACGTGGTGCTAATAATAATAATAATAATAATAATCAAATCTATACAGCATATATACACAGTATTCATTAATATACACAGTATACATATATACAGTTACAGTATATATACATATATTATTCATACATATGTACAGTCCACTTACATAGGACATTTGGGTAACACACACGTAATTAAACTTTCAATATTTATTTCTCTTGAAGAACACGTAATTATCGGCGCCGACAACCAAAAATAATTAAATGTTAATTCCAGTAAACTTGTCGGTGCCGTGTACCAGCGCCATTAGCGAATCTAGGGGGTGCACGGGGTCACATGATCCCCCCTCCCCCCCAGATGACCATGAAATACACTACATAAAACTATGTATTTAATAAAAAAGCTGACTAGATTTGTTATACTATAAATAGAATGGAAATGTTAGACAGACTATGAGTTTATTTTGCAACAACCCGATATGTGTGACTTCCCAACTCCCCAACTTCATACAATGAGTGAGCCCACTTTGTAAAGAGAGATTCTGCCTCCACCAAAATTCGCTAGAGGCATCATGCGTGTGTGTGTGGTGATGCGTAAACAAAATGGGTTGAAGCGCATTAAGTTATTTTGACTTTTTTTGGACACTTTCCCTTGCCTCCCTATAGTTTTGGAAACTATCCCTCAGTCACCTGAAGGTAGAGGAAGTAATGTATTTTCAATCCTTCACTCTATACTGTCATCAGAGTTCCTCGTCAGTGTGGTTGTTTTGGCTGACGTTTTGGAACTAACTGACGTTGGCTTGGAAGTTACAGACAGAGAACATGGATGTACTCAAAACAATGCACCTTGTCGAAGCGACATTGGCAGGCCTCAAAGAGAAACGTAACAAAAGCAATGATTCTTTCAAACAACTTTTCAAAAAGTCCCAACATTTGGCAATGGAAATGAAGATAGAAATCAGTAAACCTAGAAAAATGATCCCGAAAAAAAACTTTCAATCACAGTCAAGTGGTTCACTTGAATAGTACTATCGTATTGAAGTGTACCTCCCTTTTTCTAGTCAATGAACTTTCCTCCAGATTTCCAAAATCACAGCTGCAAAGAGTTGGACAACTTCTAAAGGTGTTGTCACCAGAATTCAGTGACGGTTTTGAAGGAGCTGAACTATACAGGAATCATTTACTTTGTTTCTCAGCTCTGAAATGAAAGATACAAACCTAGAAGCGAATGTCGAAATCAAACTCATCAGACAATTTTCCTAAGTTTCCTTCAGTAGGCTACAAAATAGCTTCCACCCTACCAAACATTAGAGTACTGTTTCAACTCTTGTGTACATTGTCTGTCACAACGAGCACCGCGGAGTGCTCCTTTGTTACCCTGCTTCTTCGTAAGACCTAACTATGTTGTACAGTGACAGATTATCTCCTAGATGGGTTGGCTTTGCTGCACATCTACCAGAACATTGCGTCCAGAATGGTCAATGAAGTATGAAGAAGTTTTGGACATCTTTGCTAGAATGCACAAAAGAAAACATTCTGTTAACTTTCTTTGAAATACAAAACAAGACTAATTTGGTTTTATTTTTCAAATGCGCCTGTTTCGTTTATATATTATGCAAGGATTAACATGATATGTGCTATTCTCTCTGCTATGTCTCTATACACACACCACACCTAACCTATCCAATGTAATGGCATTATTTGCAATATTACAGACAGTATAATGTAGTAAAATGATACTGAGTGAAGGAATATAATAAAATATCTCAGATTTGATTGAATTAACTGAAAAACACCAATGAATTCATATTCTGAAGATTGAAAAATGACACCTGGACACGGGAATCGAACCCGGGACCTTTGGCTTAGTACGCCGATTTTCTACCCACTGAGCTACCCAGGAATTGTCCCGTGCCCAGGGTCATTCCTCACTCATATTTTAAGGCAGAGTCTATGATGGACGTGCGAAAAACGTCGGCTACAAGTGTGTGATTATATTAAGATCACGAGCTATCAGATAATGCAGCCACCTTCGACTCGGTAGTTGGCATATTGCTGCTATTTGTACAATTATTATAATTGTAAGAGATTGCCTTAAAATATGAGTGAAGAATTACCTTGATACTGGGACGATTCCTGGATAGCTCAGTGGTTAGACCATTGGCGTACTAAGCCAAAGGTCCCGGGCTCGATTCCCGTATCCAGGTGTCATTTTAAAATTTTAAAAGTATGATGTCTAGTTAGAGTAATCCTCACTAAAAGCATAAATAGTAGCTTTGGCTATTTGATTTTTACCAATTAATTCAGCTAAATTTTAAAAATATTTATTATTTTATATTTTATTTCATTGAGCCCAGGATACAACTTAAATTCTACATTTCTTGGAGGGTGGGGGGAATCCCCACCTCACTAGTGAGTAAGCCAATCCACCCTCGGTGCCCCCCTCCCCCGCCCCAGGAAATAATTCTGAATCCACCCCTGACCAGCACTGACAAGTTCGAACCTGCTTTCACTAAGAACGGTATCATTTACAAATAATCGGTGACCTGGTGGTCTAGGGGTAAGGTGTCGGACTTCCGTGCTAGGGGTCCGGGGTTCATTCCTCGGTCCCGGCACAGATTTATCTGATTGCTAAACCCTTCCTTCACCTCTGAAAGATGTGTATTATTCACAACTTGTGAATGTGAGGAATGCCAGGCCTCCACCGTGGTTCGGATTCCACGTTAAACTGTAGGTCCTCCATTTCATCTCACAATCACCCTACCATAACACATTAGCGTAAGTGCGTATAACCCGAACGGGTAGTAAGACGTGGTGCTAATAATTGTTGACGCAGGTCAGCGCCGATCAGCGCTGGTAATCAGAAAGCAGAAAAACTGTTTTTTTTTCTGTATGCACTTTAAGGCGTACTAAGTCTTACTGTGAAACTGTGTTTCGGGTATATTTTAGATCAGTTTGCCACCAGACATTACCTTGTCAGCTTATATCTTATATCAACTAGGTCGATAGGTAACGTAAACATTTACCCCTTCTTTGGTCAGACATTTCAAGAAGCTTTGAAAGGTAGTCCATTACAAACACATTTAATCATGTAGATTATGCGTTAATATATATTTACGTGTTTTTTCTAGCACCGCGTCTTACTACCCGTTCGGTTTATACGCTTAAGTACTAATTACGCTAATGGATTAGGAATTGGGAAGGTTGAATTTAGAAGGAAGTGAACCAATATTTGCGTGGAGGGAGAGTGGAAAAACCACCCCAGTTCACTCGAGCGAGATTCTAACCTTGATCTCCCCGTCCTCGACAGTCTAGCTCAACAGGAAACTAGCGCGCTAAATAACTACACCACCGAGGCGGGTACGCTTTATTTATTACCTGCCACAATTTTTAAGACTAAACACCATCCGAAAAAAAATGTATGTAGCCTGTCCTACTCATTTGGGCCATCTGCATATTTACACTAATGGTGGGGAAAATTAGGTAGGTAGAATTTGAAATAACTGAATGAGTAGTTTTGGGAAAAGATGGTGGGAAACTATTTAGAAAATACCATTCTTAATACACCTCGATAGGTATTCTAATCCCAATCCTAATCTCCCTTTCATCGGCAATCCAGTTTATTTCAAAGGTGACACCTTGGACAATACAATGCTACAAGTGAAGTAGGCTCAGTATAATCAACTAACAAAAAAAATCATTGAAAATCAAATTACATATTTAACTATTATACATTTGGAGGGAGTTCATGAAATTGTTTGCTAGTGGCTCCTTTTCTGCTAAAATTACCTTAATTGGTGTTCCATTATCTGGACAACTTTTCTTAAATATTTGTTACTAACGTAGTGTTCTCAAATTATAGCTAAACATGTATCTATGTATATTTCTAAAATTAGCAAATATTAATTAAAATTAATATGTATGATCTTTTTAATACGTCAATTATATAATACTAATCGGTAGGCTGATACAGGATGTACTGCAACTACATCGGTGGGACCCGCCTCGGTGGCGTAGTTGGCTAACGCGCTAGTCGTGTTGAGCTCGACCACCGAGGACGGGGAGATCGAGGTTCGAATCTCGGTCGGGTTAACTGGGGGTGGTTTTTCCTAAATGGTTTTCCACTCTCCCTCCACGCAAATGTGGGTTCACTTCCTCTTAATTCAACCCTCCCAATTCCTAATCCATTAGCGTAATTAGTACTTAAGCGTATAACCCGAACGGGTAGTAAGACGCGGTGCTAAAAATAAATAAAATAAATACATCGGTGGGCGCATGGTCTAACGCAGCGTTTTTTAACCGGTATCAATATTAGAGTTTTAGCGGTTGAATGTCAAAACACAATATTAATACTTGTCAGTTTATTTATAAAATCTCTATTTAAGAAACAAATGGTGTGTCTTGACAATTTTAGTGCCTTGTTCAGTGTGCCGTGATTTGAAAAATGTTGAAAGTTGCCGGTCTAACGCGTCACTCTCATGTTAGACTAGATTACAGGTGACGGAGAGATCGGTGTTCGAATACTCTTCGGTTGACCGAGAAAAAAAAATCGTACATTGTTTTCCACTACCCTTTACGCAAATGTGGGCGTATTTCTTCTAAAATCCCATCTTCTTTGTCCCTTACACGCTAGAGTAATTAATATATATGCGTTTCTGGGCTACATAAATCTGTAGCTCAGTTTGTGGAAAGATTATCCAGTACTAATGTATCGTTGCGTAGGGAACGCCCGAATGTACTAATCTTACATCTTTTTCGTGGAGGTTATTTCCCTGTCCCGATGAGATGAGGTGAGGGTGATAGTGAGTATGAGGGTGTGGAACCAGTGGAAACACTTACCTAACTTAAGTCTAATCAACCAAACCTTGGTGATCATTTGGGTAACTCCCCTTTCAGGAAAAATGCACAAGGTGCCAGCCGGGAATCGAACCCGGAACCACTAGGTTCGTGGCCAGGTGAACTTATTACTATAACATGGGGATGATTAGAGCAATAATTAATGACTCAGTAAAACTGACCAAGCAATAAAGCGCGGAGTGGGGGAGGAAATACAGTACAGACAAAAGCCGTAGAAAGGGGGGCTGGGGTTGGTGAGGGGGAGGGGGGGGAAGAGGGGTTGATAGTCTGGAGCCCACCTGGAATTTTATGGACCCTCTCTAAGGGTGGGTTAATAAAAACACGATATGGGACGCTTGAATTCTCGATTCCTTTAATTCCTCGTATCTTATGGTACTCGAGCGATTCGAGGTTAGTAAAAATCCTAAAAAAGTATTTCAAATAAAAATTATTATGAATACCTTAAATTTATATAGCAATTTTAGTAATTGGTAAAAGGAATTATATAGACTTGTATAATTGGGAGAGTAACAAATTGCATTTATATAATTAATTTACTAAAATATTTTTATCTTTGTTGTTTATGACAAACAAAATAGTATTGGTCAGTGACACCAAGCCTTATACACTTTTTTTTAAATTCAGTTTTAGATATTTTAACTTTATATCAAATTGTAAGTTTTTAGAGATTCAAGGATTCAAGTTTATATTCGAGATTTGAAAGAAAATTTAAGACTCGAATTCGAGAAATATTGGAGTCAACCCATCTCTAATAAAATCGTAAACAAACTTTTATCAGCTAAAGGCATGGTAGTGGGCCTTGTCTCCTTGTTTGGGGACGCGAACAAGTTCATTGATTGCAAGAGGGGATTAAGCTTTCACATGTAATCATTTCACTCACTGCTTCGGTGGCCGCATGGTCTAACGCGCTACTCTTGCAGTAGACTAGTCTGTGGAAGGCGGGGAGATCGGGTTTCGATCCCAGTCGGGTTCGTTGAGGGTGGTTTTTCCTTAATAGTGTTCCACTATTCCTCCATGCAAGTGTGGGTGCACTTTCTCTAAATTAAACCTTCCTAATCCCTAACACATTATAGTAATTAGTACTACATATGTAGAGGTAGGCCTATAATGTGAACAGGTAGTAACATGTAGCTCTATAAAAGTATTATTATTATTATTATTATTATTATTATTATTATTATTACTAGCACCGCGTCTTTCTACCCGTTTGGATTATACGAACTTACGCTAATGTGTAATGGTAGGGTGATTGTGAGATGAAATGGAGGACCTACAGTTTAGCATGGGATCCGAACCACGGTGGAGGTCTGGCATTCCACACATTCACAAGTTGTGATTAATACACGTCTTGTCAGAGGTGAAGGAAGGGTTTGGCAATCAGATAAATCTGTGCCGGGACCGAGGATTGAGCCCCGGACATCCAACACAGAAGTCCGATACCTTACCCCTGGACCACGAGGTCTCTTTTTAAAAAAAACTCTCTTTAATATTACCTGCCTCGGTTGGCGTAGTTGGCTAACGCGCCAGTCGTGTTGAGCCAGACCACCGAGGACGGGGAGATCGAGGTTCGAATCTGGGTCGGGTGAACTGGGGGTGGTTTTTCCTAAATGGTTTTCCACTCTCCCTCCACGCAAATAATGCGGGTTCACTTCAACCTTCCCAATCCCTAATCCATTAGTGTAATTAGTACTTAAGCGTATAACCCGAACGGGCAGTAAGACGCGGTGCTAAATAATAATAATCTTTTTAATATTGACTTAACTTCAAATCTATATCTGTAAAAAACCTGCCTTCTGATATTACTAATATACATTAATTACACTAAATATTTAGGGATATGTAGAGTAAATTTTTAGTTGAAATTTAGACACATTTGCTTGGAAGGAGAGTGCGAAACCTTCTATTGAATACCACCCTGAGTAAACTCAGCCAAAATTCAAACCCCAATCTCTAAGACTAACAGCTTAATATTTTAGTCCATGTGCCCACACTGGTGTGAGTAATACCATGTCTTCAACTCAAGTTTTAGAATCCTTTAAAGTGATGACTTCTTTAATAATCGATTTGGTCTTTTCACAATGTCATGCCAATCATAAATACGAAAAGCTACTACGCATCTTTCCCTGGTAACAAATTTGCTACCCCCACATAACTCCTTGCTAAGGGCTTAACGAGAATTGTACGTGCGAGATGGACAGAGAAATAAAATCACTTCATTTTGACTTTCCTTTTCACTTAATTAGGAGTCAAAATACCGCACTTTGATTCAATTTTCCTAGGTGTGAGTGATACTGGATGCCACGCTTCGATTCCATTCTATTCGATTCACCTAGTTGGAAGCGGTCCTTAAGATACGATGCAAAAAAAATTATATTTACCCAAAGTTATGAGGGTATGGAAATAAATTTGAGCATGTTTTTCCCTCTCTTATAACCACACATTAACCTTATCAAAATTCAGCCGATGTTTTATTCTTCATAGTTTATGTAGGTGTTCTCAGCAAAAAAAAAATCACAATTTTATATTTTCTGATCCAATTTTCCTGCATTTATACTTACTTACTTATAAAGCTGTCGCTTCGTTCAAGCTGTTTCCCTAACAACAAAATCAACTTATTTTTAAGCAAATCTTATTTCTTAACCATCAATTCGGCCAATTTCCCTTCATCCCAATGTTTGGAATAGTGAAATTCTATTGCAAGATAAAGTAACTCCGAATTTAAACGATTTGTTTACATTTGTTTGAGTAAATTTGGTTATTGAACATTACTCGGGCGTAAACAAAGCAATTAAATTGATTGTATATATGTATATATACATGTGTGTAGTGTATATATTTACATGTATATATGTAGACATACACAAATCCATACACATATATATGTACTGTTAAACATAGGTGCATGTAGTGTATGATCCTAGAAAAAGTAAATAATACGCGTATGTATTAATTACGCTAGTGAGCTACGGATGAGGAAGGTTGAATTTAGAAGAAATGAAACCACATGAGTTGAGAGAGAGTGGGTAACCATTGAGGAAAAAACTTAGTATACCCAACCGAGATCGAACCACGATCTCACCGTAATCGTAACCGTAAGGAATATTTAAATTTAAAGTTACAATAAAAATTACAATAAAAAAGGTGATTGATAGCAAGTTAACTAATTGACTAGATACTTATTTTGTGAAACTTCCACATATAAAAACTGCATACATTAGAAATACACATGAGACATATTAAAATTAAAATTGAGATATAGCCAACAACATAGTTCCACAAAATTATAATATGTGATTGGATTAATATAAAGAACTTGATATCCGAGTCAAATGGTTTAAAAAATGCATGTGTTAACAATTGAAAATATTAATTAAAGAGTTGTTGTGATAACAAATGTGTCATCCAGGTTATTCTTGATCAATTACGATATGTTGAATACGTATACGTTGTTTATGTATAGGTTATTGGTTGCTATAAAAGAAGTGTAATAAACGAAAAATATTAATTTTAAAAATGTTAATTGAAAAAATTTGAATTAAAGTGACGTTCCTTATCTAATGTTTTGATTCCACTCCTTATAAAATTTGTTGCAACTCTTGGCTGGGTGACTCCTTCTCCTTACTACAAGTAAAATGAATATAACTAAAATTTAATTAGAATTAGAAAAATCAACGTTTTATTTTAAGACATAGAATCTTTAAATATATTTCTTTGGAATATTAATTTCATTTTTCTTTTTGTCTATTCAGATTCTACTTGGAGAAAGTACCCGTACTTTCCGAAGAAGCTTGCTAGCAGCCACTCACAAGATAATATCGACATCATCGGTTTATCCGAAAACGAGATCGGAGATGGAAACATATTTAGGGGTTTAAACCCCTCCGCTGAGAACAACTTACTACGTAGAGCGTTAGACAAAATTGGAGGAGGAAATATTCTTCGTTCTTTAAGGGAGGGAGGATGGAACTCCAAGATTTCAAGGGCACTGGACAAAATTGGTGGTGGAAACGTTCTTAGAGATTTAGGTCAACTAGGAGGTGGAAATGTTCTTAGAAATCTGGACAAACTTGGAGGAGGAAAGATTCTTAGAGATTTAGATCAATTAGGGGGTGGTAATGTTCTAAGGGATTTGGACAAGCTAGGAGGAGGAAATATTCTAAGAGATTTAGATCAATTAGGGGGTGGGAATGTTCTAAGAGATTTGGACAAGCTAGGAGGAGGAAATATTCTAAGAGATTTAGATCAATTAGGGGGTGGGAATGTTCTGAGAGATTTGGACAAGCTAGGAGGAGGAAATATTCTAAGAGATTTAGATCAACTAGGAGGTGGAAATAGTTTAAGAGATCTGGACAAGCTAGGAGGAGGAAATATTCTAAGAGATATAGATCAATTCGGAGGTGGGAATGTTCTAAGAGATTTGGACAAGCTAGGAGGAGGAAATATTCTAAGAAATCTAGACCAACTAAAAGGTGGAAATATTTTGAGAGGTTTGAACCAGTTAGGAGAAGGAGATGCCTTAATATCTTTGGACAAAGATGCTGATGAAATTGTGTAACCATCACTTGATACCAATTAATGAGGAAAACCACTAAAAATACTTACAAAAAATAAAAATAAATAAGCAAAAATTAATTTAAAAGACATCATTTTCCATAAATATTGCATGCAAAATATAATCAAAAATGTTATTCAAATGATTGAGCTCATTGCTTTTTATTGATATAATATGTGAGTTGTAACATCATGTATCGCAATGAAGTGTAATTTAATGAATAAAGTGTGTATTGTTATATTTGTTTCAAATGTGCAAAAACCCTTTTAATTACAATAAATTGAGTCTTAGGATATATTCTAAGATTACGAAGTTCCTATAGTGGAACATTTAAAGATAAGTAAGTACTTTTTTATTTCATACATGAGTAAGTACTTATTTATTACACACATGAAATAAATGACATTATAAGGGTGGGTCTAAACACTTTACCCATTTATTTAAACCATTTTGAACTATATCTCCATTAATTATCAAAAAAATGGCGTATTAGTTATTCTATTAAAAATTTTATCTGTAACTTATCTTATTTTCATATACTGTAAATGAGCCTCCTGTACACAAAATATACCATTACAGAATAAAATGAAATTATTCTTAAAAAAATTGATAATTTCATATCTAAAAACTTAAATTTAGAACAAAAATTATAGTAATTATATTAAATAATTGTATATTTTAGTATTTTTTGTTTTTTCATTGACTCTCATATTCATGTAATTAAAACAATTTTACTACAAAATATATTAAGTGTAATTTATTTATTTACCTGTTTATTCTAATAAAATGTATTTATTTACTATAGAGAAAACTTCTAAAGTAATTTAATTATTTATCGTCCTTAATATTTATATTGCGTTGCCATTAACATCATTTCCACATAGAAAATATATTTGTGTGATCTGTTAATGTATCTTCTTGACCTTGGAGGGTGGCAAGTTTAACCTTGCTTTGTTCCGTTATGGTGTTGCTTCTAAGATAAGGTTATAGGGCCAGTTTCATAGTCAGACTTAGTACGCCTCAAGTGCGGCGGCTCTATACTAAACACAATGACACCTACTTAAATTCCAATGGAGTGGGCCAGTTTTGCATATAAAACTGGCCCACTCCATTGTGGTCTAGGTAGGTGTCATCCCCGTATTTGTTAGGCTTACGTAGCCGCACTTTAGACGTGCCAAGTCTGACTATGAAACTGGACCATAGTCTAGAAAAGACTGCTTCCTTACAGGGTGTGTGTAAAAAATATAGACATCAGGTTTTCCATCCTGTTATTTACTATATAATTAGTTTTTAACACCACGTCTTCCTACCCGTTTGGGTTATATATTAATAACGCTGATGATTTTAGGGATTAGTAGTGCTATATTTAAAGGAAGTGTACCCTAATTTGCGTGGAGGGAGAGTGGAAAGCCATGTTGGAAAAACCCGTCTAAGTACACCCAACCTAGATTCGAACCTTGATCTCCCTGTAATCGGCAGTCTAGTCTGACACGAGAGTATCGCATTAGACTATGCGAACACTGGAGCGGGCTATGTAAACAGTTATTCACTGCCAATATTACAATTTGATCTATTAAAAATAAATTAACCTCAAAATAAATCTAAAAGTGTGTTAGAACATATAAGATAGTTGTGTGTTTGATACTAAATAGTGGCCTAAGGCATCAGTCTCCGAGTGAACTGGCTGGCTAATGAGGTAGGTTCGAGTCTCGGCAAGATACAATGGAAATACTTTTCTACGTGTGATTCGTCATCGTAGTTTTCTCAATCTCTTTCCAAACAAATGTTTGGGTTCGATCCCACGATTAGCGGGCCCTAAGGCGAGCTCTTTATTCCANCGGGCCCTAAGGCGAGCTCTTTATTCCAAGACCACCGAGATCTAATGTATAAATTTAAGAAACGGATGTATCATAAGAATCTTAAATATATCTGACATCAGTGTCTTAAATATAGAAACCTAATTTTAAATGTGATTTTTTTCTATTTATATTAGTTTTTAGTCGTAAAAAAAAGTCTAGTCCAATTTCGTGAATGTTTGTGCGTATTAAGTTTTACACCATTCAAAAACCTAACTTTTAAAATGTTTCCTACCCCGGACCACTTTGTATTTTAAACAGAGGTGTTAAGCGTGCACTTTCTAAATCAACTAATTATAATTATCATCACATGACTTACAAACTGTTTTAAGTTTAGAATAGCTTCGGGGACCGCATGGTCTAAAGTGTCCTCCTCGCAATAGACTATACTGCCAACGACAGGAAGATAGGGGTTCGAATCCCGGTTGGGTGTACTGAGGACATTTTTACATGGTTTCTCACTCTCCCTCCACGCAAATGTGGTTACAATTTCTCTTAATTCAATATTTATCCTTCTTAACTCATTAGCGTAATTAGTATACATGTGTATAACCTGAACAGGTAGTAAGACGTGCTAAAAAAAGTTTATAATAGACACAATACTTAGTCCTCCAGCCGTTAATTTAGGCCTATCATTGTGGGAGGAACGGCCTCAAAACCTAAAGCAGGGACCACACTAGTAACAGGACCTCGTATCGTGTCCTTGAAACGTGTCTTAAACACGGTGTTTTGGACAGCACCTTGTAGCTTCGACGGGAACATGAGAGCTGTACGCGTGTCAGATCGCTGACACCCGCTTCGGTGGCTGCGTGGTCCAACGCGCTACTCTCGCAGTAGACTAGACTGCCGATTACGGGGAGATCGAGATTCGAATCATAGTCGGCTGTAGGCTAACAAGGGGGATTTTTACAAAATGGTTTTCCATTCTCCCTCTACGCAAATGCGGGTACACTTACTCTAAATATAACCTCATAATCCATAAAACCACTATCGTAATTAGTACATAAGCGTATAATCTGATCGGGTAGTAAGATGCGGTACTAAAAAAAAGTATATATCGCTGCAACTCGCTTTGAATTGGTATTTGTACGTCACGTGAAAGGAAGATAGATAGGGACGTGATCTCAAACACTGTCACGGCTAGTAATTTATTCATTCGGTTTTGTTAGTGCTGTCAACACCTCAGCTCAGTCGGTACCGTGTCTATCTATTGAGCTAAGCGTCCCTGGTTCCATTCCGTGCATGGCCGAAAAACTGATCATTCATTAGCGAAATGTGGGTTTACCTTTTCACGGTGATGAATTAACGGCAGGGGGCTGGATGTTGTGATTGTTCTATATCATTTAAATTAAGGGAAATTATTTACCAAACCTAATGAAGTATAGTAGTGTAAGTTTAATTTTTTTTAAGTAAAACATAAAGTATTTAAGTTCTTGAATGAAAACAGAAGGCCTTAAATAACTCTCTAAGTTTGGCTTTTCTTTTATAATAAAAACTTATATTTGGTACCACAAACAATAATTATATAAGCTAAATTAATTAATCACAAATTTACCATCATTTTTGTACATGTTTATTGAAAGATATGAATATGGTTTTTTATTTATTGATAAACATTCCAATAACTTTAATAAACCCACTATAAGATACCACTTAGGACGATTGTGGATCAATGATATTGTACAGAATGAAATTATTTTTAAAAATTACATTTTTAAAATTGGTTTTATTAGTTTAAATCAAGCATGTATAGATTTTGAAATGAGTAATGTATTGCCATAAAAAAATATGTATATATTATAGATAATTTATAAAACGAATAAATACTTTTCGTGTTTGACTGGATTCATAAAATGGCTTTTTTTATATGCGTTGATGCAGTACATTAAATTTAGGAGGTCCTTTAAATGTTTTTAAAATACGAGTATTTTTAAATTTCTTTTTGTGAGAGTTCTAATTTATTTTAGAATTATTTAATAAGACAGTAAAAGCTATACTCAAAATTATATAGATTCGAGAGCAAAGAATAGGGCTAGCGTTGCAGTACTTTTGCTTGGTAATAAATTATTTTAATAACTTAGTTTCGAGAGTAAAATAAACTATAACTGTGTTTATAAATATTATATGAAACTATCTCAGTATCAATCTTTTCGGTCTTAAAATGAAAGTCACCTAAGTAGCTTGTATCTTACTCCCAAATAATGGGAAACATTTCAAAACTCTTGTCCTTTGAAGCTTTAAGGTATTTTTCCATTCAAATTTCAGAATAGTCAATTTTATCTTGGACACAGGTCATTTTCACCTAATTAACTTAAGTGGACTATAAAAAAAATTAGTTGCTTATCTTTCCATGATTTCTCCTTTGCTAAGTTTTTGTTACATAAAAATAAATGGCATATAATGTCATATTAATACGCTTTGAAGTTATTACCAAACAAACTAGTCAAGGGCTATTCAAAAAGAAATACTCATATGTTAAACGGTTACTATCTTGGTTAGTGGCATTAAGTAATAATTTAGGTACTTAAGAACAATTTTCAAAATTGTTTACATCAAGGAAAAAAAGTAGTAGTTTTCAATCAAATTTAATAAAGAAAGATATTTTTTTTATTTAACAAATTCAATATTACTAAAAATCATAAGCCTCTACGAAAGTTGACATTTTAAATTTAGGTCTGTTTTTAATAACAGTTAAACAACAATATTTTAATTTTAGGAAGTACTCCTTTAGTGTTAGCTGCCCGTCTGTTCAAATTTATTCATTTTTTTACTGTAAATACTGTAGATGTTAGTAAAACTTGAAGTTAATTTTTTTTTTGCTACCCTACTAGGTTTAAGGAAAAAATTCAAAACCCTTTTTTTTTTTCAAATAATTTTGATTAAAGGATAACCAGAAATAAACTATCAGATTAACTAACTAATGTGCACTAAAATAAAACCTAAAGAAAATTATAAAGTACTCTATATGCAAAATAAATATTATACACAAACATAATATATTATATTAAATTTTATTTGTTGACAAAAGTTGTTTATTACATTGTTTAAGATTGCATTCTTAAATTCATAAATTTAGTTTGCCTCCATCGGTGATTGCATAACCTAAAGCGATACTCTCATGGTAGACTGGATTGCCAGTGACGAAGATATCGGGGCTCGAATTCCGGTCGGGTGTACCGAGAGTCCAATTCAATTAAGTGAAAAATTACAACATGGACATGGGAATTGAACCTGAGACCTTTGGCTTTGGGTGCCAATGTTCTATTACTGAGCCATCCTGCTTCGTCTTGTAGCCTTCACTAATTTTTAGTGTATTGAGTATCTATGTGGTAACTAGTGAAAGTGTCAGCCATTCAGAGCTATATATCAATTTGAATGTGATTCATCTATCAGTACTGAACCTGCAGATAACTTAGTTTGTGATACACATGAATTAATAATAAAAAGCGCATGGCACACACTATCAACTATGAATAGCCGTGGACTGATTGTGGATATGGCTCTGAGTGGCCCATACTTTCCTCAGCCCCCACATAGAGACTTAGGGCCAGTTTCATAGTCAGATTTAGTACGCCTCAAGTGCGGCGCTATACTAAATACAAGACGTCACCTACCTGAAATTGAATGGAATGGGCCAATTTCGCATATGAAACTGGCCCATTCCATTCAATTTCAGGTAGGTGACGTCTTGTATTTAGTATAGCGCCGCACTTGAGGCGTACTAAGTCTGACTATGAAACTGGCCCTTAATACAACAAAAACTAGTGAAGGATGGCCCAGGATACGAGACGAACAAGGATAGCTCAGTGGTGAGCATCGGCACGTGAAGTGCAAAGTCTCGGATTCGATGCCAGCGTCCATATTGTCATTGTTACCTCGATTGAATTCTATCCAGCTGTCATTGCTGATCCTGTGGATAACTATCAAGTATCAGTTTGTGAAACACATGAATCAATACTGTACCGAGAGTGTTTTATCCTAAATAGTTTCTCACTCTACCTTTAAGTGAATGCAGGTTTATTTCCTCCTAAATGTTACCTTCCTCATTACTACTCCACTAATGTAATCACTGTATGTGTACAACCCGAACAAGTAGTAAGACGGGTTAAAAATGGTGTGGTGCACCGAACAGACTTTTTTTAATCTTAAAATAGAAACATTAAAACTAAAAACTCTTAAGATTTGTGAAACGAAATTAAATACATCGTTGCATAGACACTCCACTAAAGAGTATTAAATAAATAATATATATTGTTACAGAAACATTGAGAAAAGAAGAACATTTCTGTAACAATCAATTTCATTTTCAAAGACCTGATATACTTATATATATATATATATATATTTGCCTATAGCTAGTAAAATATTGGTTTTAAAAAAATATATTTCAAATAAAAGACTTTTATATTTAAAAGTACATCTTTACATTAATAAGTTATTTCGTATGCAATCTAAATTGAAAATTTTTGTGAATATAATATACCCTGAAAATTTTTTCGCGGGAAAATGATGGTTGTTATTTATATTTTTCGATGTTAAATAGTGCCTAGACACCAAATTTAATCAAAATCGTTAATGCTAATTTCAAGAAAATCTTTTCCTTTTCTTTTTGACCTTCAGTGAATTACCCTTAATTTTAGGGTTAGGTATCTAATTCCAAAAATTCCTCAGGGAACTCTCTTATATTTAAATTCTCAATGCAGCCTTTCAGCGGAAAAATTCTCCCAAGCCTGAAATGAAGCTCACTTTAGTCACGCGATTCTCTCAGACAACATGGTCGGTAAGAATCATTGTTGCAATTTGCAAGGTTTTACTGTCGCTCCTGGCAGTTTGGCGCTCCTTCCGATTGGTAATTCCTGTCAGGGGTACTCAAAATGCACTTTTCTAAACAAATTATAATATTAGCACCCAGCTTATAATTAAAGATACCAAGTTTCGAACCACTCGGTAAAACTATTTTGGCTATAGTCCGAGATACAGAGAGACGGAATCGAGAGAACCACTTTTTCGGTTTCACGGGGTCATGAAATGTTGACATTTATTCAGATATCGAGCTCAATTTTTGTGATGATCCCAATAATTCTCTCTACGAGGGGCTCAGGAAAATAAATATGGCAAAGATGAAGGATTTTAGATATGAAAAGAAAAATCAAAAAAACTACTCGTACTAAATTTGAAAGTGAATATAAATTCTGTTTCAATTAAATAGCTTAGAAATGGTTCCAATATTTTTGTTAATTTTTCACAATATATATATATATATATGCATAAACTGATTTTCCAATGACAGGTCCAGGCTCAACTCTCAGACAAGTGCAATTGGGGTAGTTTTCCACATGAAAATACAAAACATACAGAGCAGTTATTTTGAAGCTAAAACATATTTTATTTACATTTTAAATCTGAGAAATAATATTCAATTTAATCTTGAAGACATTACACTTTCACCAAACGAACGTTAATAAAAATAATAGCATAGGAAGAAAATAAATTCTTTTTAATAAAAAAAGCTTTACAGTTGATCAGTTTTTAACTAATTAAAAGTTATGAAATTGAAAGTGAATACAGGTTAGCATAGAAAATTGTTGACTGCTTTCAAAATTCTAACTTTTCTTACTAGTTTTTAAAGTGTATATTAATATTTACAACAGTTTACCGACATAAGATATAATATTTGAAAGCTAATAAAAACGGTTTGACATAAGTTAAGAGTCTGTTTGGAGTTGTTCTACTGTCTAGCAAGAATTAATTAGGAAAAGCAATAAAGGTTTTTTAAAGTCAACCAGCAAAAATAGCAATGGCTACGAAATCTCAAACAAAAAGTAAGTGTAAGAAAAAAGTGAAATTTTTTATATTAATTTTTTTAGTCAATTCTGACTAGACACTGAATACCGCCTGAAAACCTCTTACGCACATGATCGTGTAAAATTACTCAACTTATTGCAATTGTAAAAACATACTGTTAATTAAAGGAAAAATGTTTATTGCATTTATTTTTGTTTCTATGGAAGGCATAAGTTTGTGCTTAAATATAACTTGTCAAAAAGGTTAAGGTTTATCCTTCATAACTTTGCCTTTCAAAAAATAATAATGCAACATATCTTTGATGGTGGAAAACTTATAGTAAGTATTATCTCAAAGAATAAGAAACAAAGCCCTAAAAAATTAAATTTCAGCTCAGACAGGCTACATTTAATGTTGCGTCTTTCCCTAAATATATTCGTTGATTTGTAAGTACTCCATGGTAAATCGTAATTTGATACAACCATTTATTTATTTTCTGGAAATAAAAACCACGTGATTTAAATAATATGTGTTTAATTAAATATTACAGCCTATAGCTATGGTATCTGTAGAATCAAGAAGAATACTCCAGATTCAAAGATTCGAATAACTTTCAGATTCGAGATTTTTTTTAAATATACTATACAGTAATTTAGGCTATATATAATTTTAAATAGAAATTTTTCACCGCTTTTGTGTAGTTTATTGGTGATTTGGCTTAACATAACTATAAGTAAAATTCAAAAATAAAAGGCCATAGCATTCATTTACCATTCAACTGAAAATGAATTCTCACTATGCCCAAAAATATTATAAATTAGTCACTATCATGGTCATCACTGGTGAGGGACATAGAAGGACTCGCCTCCCTCCCCCAGATTAAATTAAAAAACCCTTTTAGAGTAAAAGAATATAACTAAGGTAACTTTTTTATAGGTTAAATTCCTTTATCGTACTATTCATGTTATTCATTTGGTACAATTGAAAAATAATTAAAGTGAAAATAGTTTCGTTTTGTACTCCCCAATAATTAAGAGCTACGCTTAATTTTTTTTTAATTCCTATAGAAGAATATACCGTTAATCAACACGCAGTTTTAAGAATTCCATCCACAAAATGTATACCTGACACTAAAGACCAAGTCCTATAACATTTTGAAACCGGCCCCGTGGTGTAGTGGTCAGTGCACCTGGCTACGAGCTTAGGATACCCGGGTTCGAGTCCCGGCTTGTACTTTGGGTATTTTTCCCAACGGTGACCAGGGGTTAGTAAATCAGGCTAAAGCTAATTTTAAGACTCCCACTGGATCACACCTCCATATTCACTATCATCACATCATCTAATTGCGTGTAAGTGTAGACAACCTCTTATGGTGTACCCTGGGCAATGTTCTGTGCTACCAGAGTGGCTAAAAGTACACATAAGGTGACCTCCCGGTCATATATGCCATTCGGTTAGAAAAAAAAATTCTAAAACATCCTGAAAAAATGGTAGAACTCTCAATTTAAATTATCTAAAAAACAACAAATCTTAACTTCTCTTTTCAAGTATAATCTTAATTAAGTTCCGTTTTATTGGTGTATCGCCTACTTATTTGTATATATTGTCTTCCTTTCTTTGTGTTCTATATAATTTTATTCCTCTTTTTTAAATAAATTGCGTCACCGAAAAATTGTACTTTATTTGGCGGCCCGTTCTTATATTTAAATTCTCAATGCAGCCTTTCAGAGGAAAAATTCTCCCAGGCCTGAAATAAAGCTCACTTTAGTCACGTGATTCTCTCGGACAACATGGTCGGTAAGAATCATTGTTGCAATTTGCAAGGTTTTACTGTCGCTCCTTCCAATTGGTAATTCCTGTCAGGGGTACTCAAAATGCACCTTTCTAAACAAATCATAATATTAGGACCCAGCTTACAAACTAGCTTAACTTTAGAACAAACACGATACCCAGTCATCAGCCGTCATATCATCACTGTGAAAGGGAAAATCCCAATTTAACCAATAATAAATAAAATGTCCATGCCTGTCAAGAATCAAACCCGTAATTCTTAGTTCAGTAGTCAAACTAATTGAACTAATACATAATATGACAAATTTAGCGTAGCCAATATTGTCAATTGTCACTATAGATTTATTTCAAATGTCAACATTGACATTATACAAAGTGAAAGCAGAAAAACAATGAATACAAAAGAGTAACACCATCATGAGAGACTCGTCTATTCCCAGAGGGTACGAAACCCCCAAACCCGCACCTTTATACGCCCATGCTCAAGAGTAAGATTTCAAATTACCAACTTTGGGGGTAGAATGGTCTAAGGCAGCTGTACGCCGTGAGAAACCAAACAAAACAAGCAAATTAAAGTAGGAAAAAGATAGGAACGCATCAAAGCTTAATATTCGGATCAAGTATAACTAGAAATGAAACAGATTTAAACAGTGTTTGAAGGGGTGGCAACACTGATTCTAGCTCAGACAGACACGCATTCTGTGTTATTGTATCCCTGGGCGACATTAAAAATGTATCGAAATAGTAAATATTCAGCATTAACTTGGTGGTACTCCAAATTACAGAAATTGTTAAAATGGCAAGCTGTTCAAAAAGTTTAGGAACCGCTGGTCTAAGGCGTCACTCTCGCAATAGATTTGACTGTTGGTGACGGTGAGATCGGTGTTCGAAACACAGACGGGCGTATTGAGGGTTATTTATACAAAAGGTTTTCAACTCTCACTCCATGCAAATGCTAGTACACTTCCTCTTAATTCAGCCTTCTTAATCCCTAATACATTATCATAATTAATACACGTGCATACAACCCGAGCGGATAGTAAGACGTTGTTCTAAAATAAATAATTGGTATTTGACTAATGGCATACTAAATTAATAATACATTTAAAGACAATCTTATTTGAGTTTTTATATATATATGTGGCCTCCCCATTATGAGAGGCCCATAAATTCCTTGGGGGGTCATGTTCAAGAGTAAGTTTCAAATATTGCGAATAAAAAGCGAATCGAGACTTCTCGTGGTGTTTCTCTTCCAATGACCGACCTGTGTGTTTGTGATTGCAGGTGGAGGTCATGTCCTGAGGAACGTGGACAGTCTTGGAGGGGGTAGTCTTCAAAGACATGTTCGTGATTTTTCTCTTCCAATGACCTGTGTGTTTGTGATTGCAGGTGGAGGCCATGTCCTGAGGAACGTGGACAGTCTTGGAGGGGGTAGTCTTCTAAGACATGCTCGTGGTGGACTCGACTCTCTGTCAGGAGTCACTTTCGGTGGCGTCAAACGGTTCGACTCTCTCAGGTTCTTATCTCGTGCAGTCATTTATCAGCCCACGAGGATGTACACAAATAATGGACAAATATATAAAAGAATTATATTTATTTTCACTTTATCGTGAAGAAAGTTTTATAATCACGAAATTTTTTTACCTAAAGTTAACTATGATCTTTATGTTTTATGAACACCCAAACTCAAAGAAGTGGGTATTACAAATCTGAGACTACAACTGATCTAATAGATTTAGTTCAAACTTTATATTTATATGTTATTTGATTATACCTTGGGGCTGAATAAAATTCCGAATATAGCTTTAAATTTAAGAGTAGTTTATTTATTTTTAAATTCTATATTTATTTGAAAATAGCTCCAACGATTTTGCTCAAAATGGATAACTGAAAAATATTTAACAATATACATATAGCAGTGTATACTTGTTTTGTTTACTTAGAAAAGTCCATTCAAGGATAGCTTACTAATAGTTTTGAAAATTTGGTTTTAAAATATAATTGTTGCTACCCGATTTCTCACTCTTTGGGTATTTTGTCAGGATGGCCTACTTTCAGGGAGAGAATGTCGGATAGGAGCGTTGAAAATAGTCAGAGCTGGAGCTTTGAGAATCTTTTATAGTAAGATATAGTACCTGGTGTGATATTGTCAGTCGTAATTGTGTAAGTTCCAACAGAGTAGTTACCCCAAGTCATTCATTTTTAGCAAACAGTCCCTCATTCGTTTACCTCCACCTCGAGCTGTGGCTAGGATCGTACTCTATTCCTGCCGCGACGACCTCCCAGCTTTCACTACTCTTGTTTCATCCCTTACTATAGTTTAAAAGTGTTTCTTCCTTCCAACGTTTATGATAACTTTATAATACTATTAGGGTGACCTGGCGGTATAAGCGTAAGGTGTCGGACCTCTGTGCTGGGGGTCCGGGGTTCACTCCCCGGTCCCGGCACAGATTTATCTGATTGCAAAGCCTTTCCTTCACCTCTGACAAGACGTGTATTAATCACAACTTGTGAATGTGTGGAATGACAGGCCTCCACCGTGGTTCGGATTCCACGTTAAACTGTAGGTCCTCCATTTCATCTCACAATCACCCTACCATTACACATTAGTGTTAGTGTGTCCAACCCGAAAAGGTAGTAAGATGTAGTGTTAATAATAATAGTAATAGTAATAATTTCAATTCAATTTCAATTCAATTTCAATTTTCTTTATTATAGTGCTGGCCAACAGTCGAGACCTTTGACAGGCCAGCACTGAAAAGTACACAAGTACCATAAAAGCACGTATAATAACACAATGAAATAATAGATAATAGCTAAATAATGAAACATACTGATGAAAAAAACAGACATACTAATGATAAGTGATAAAAATAATAAATAACAAACATGAGAGTGATATAGTAATAATAATAATAATAATAATATACTTATGTGTAAGCATACAAAAGCTATGTTGACTATAATAACACATTTATTATATTATTGTTGACTGTGTTTGACTGTCTGACTCAGGCTTTCAGTACAACACGTGTATCTAAAATAACATTAAAATCACCTAAAATGTTACTAGACACTGACATAATACATTTTATTAGCAAGTATGTACGACCATGTTGTATCATTTATATAGTTAGTACGTTCAACACCACTGCTATTAATAACTCAATATAATTATTATCTATGTAATAAGAGGGTAACTTAGAGAAAGTGTACTCAAATTGGCGTGGAGAAGGAATAGGGAAAAAAAACTGTTATAAATCACATGTGAAAAATCACCTCCAGTGCACCCAACTGTTATTTTATCCTCAAACTAATTTCTAATACCGTGCAAATGCAAAGATAGTCTAGCTCCCTAGGCCACGTGGCCACCGGTTTGGGTGGATGCAATCTGATTCGCAGTACCTCTACACATAATTTATTTAACTAATGAGTGGTTTTCCATTTAATAAAACCTTCTCTATTTGTTTTAGTTTGATAGATATATCAGCGCAAAATAAATGTAGACTAAACAAGTTTTATGAATATTCTCCATATTTTTCTTATATCAGTCAAAATGGACACACACACTGCCGAAATTGACAGATCTGAAACACAACAATTTGTGGTACGTACGCTTAGCGGCAATTAATGTAATATTATTCCCTTTACATTAACTAGAGTAAAACCTCAAGTTCTAGTTGTATATATTTA
The DNA here is from genome assembly GCA_902155825.1 of Timema genevievae. NCBI lineage: Eukaryota > Metazoa > Arthropoda > Insecta > Phasmatodea > Timematidae > Timema > Timema genevievae. Next base: position 28,535 of record CABFWO010003813.1, read on the forward strand.
TTATTTAGCACCGCGTCTTACTAACCGTTCGGGTCATACCCTTAAGTACTAATTACGCCAATGGGTTAGGAATTGGGAAGGTTGAATCTAGAGGAAGTGAGCCCGCATTTTTGTGGAGGGAGAGTAGAAAAATATTTAGAAAAAACCACCCCAGTTTACCCGACTGAGATTCGAACCTCGATTTCCCCGTCCTAGGCAGGCTAGCTCAACACGAAACTAGCACGTTAGCTAACTATGCCACCGAGGCGGGTAGTTGTATATGCATTGCATTTTTAAAATCAGCTAGGAAAAGATTACGGATGGCGTCATTATAAAGACCACTATGAAAATTACACATTTGTAAATATTTCAAAACCTTTCTGGTCGGTTTGAATGTGCAAGATATCATTAGAAAAGTAATTAATTTCTATTTTCTATTTTCTAACTATTTTCTAACTATTTTCTTCCTCCTCCAAAACAGCTGCTTATAGCAAGAGCTCCTCTTCCTCAGTGATTTCATCTGAGCTCAAACAAGACATTTTGGAGAATGCCATAACTTAACTTAATTGGAGCAGACTAGAAAGAAACAACACTGAGCTCAGGAGAGAAAAGAGGAACCATAGCTTAGCAATGAATTTGAAACCAAACTGACAAAACCTTAGCACAGCATAGGATAGCATAGCAAAGCTTAGCTTAGCGTTCTGTGTGAACCGACCTTTACTCTCGTGTTGGAATAACCTGCTGATGAAGGGGAGATCGGGGTCAGAATCTTGGTCAGTTCTACTGAGGGTAGCTTTCCTAAATGGTTTCCCATTCTCCTTCCAAGCAAATACTGGTAGATTAGCTCTAAAATACTTCTTTCCTCATTCGTACCCTGTTAAAGTAATGTATCATACATGCTTATAGCCTGAACAGAAAGTAATCCGCTGTGCTAAAAACAACGTATCTATCTTAGCTAATGGCTGGTTTGCTGATGAAGGCCTCCATCACTGAAAGTTGGCCTTAATTGATTACAATATGGATCTTCCTTTTAATCTATTCCTTAATGCAGAAATGCAAGAAATCATGATACGTATTGGCTAAACGGAGGCTACAGCTCGTTTCTGTTGTTTGCCATAATCACCTCAATCCCCAAATTCTGCAACACAAAATACCAAAATAGCATTCCATAAAGTCATATTATAATAGGCTATTTTATTATAGTTCACATACGAATATTCTTGCAAAATGGTGGATTATCTATTTATATTTGTCATGTTGAAGAGTGCCATACTATTATTAAACGCTATAGAACCAAACAACAAATATGGTTCAATTTTGGCTATATATTGTAATTTGTATTTAAAATCAAAACAAAAAAATAGCATAAGAAATTATATTTTATGTTGTAGTGTTAATAAATTTAAAAATTGTCAAAAATTGTTAAATTTACGTAAGAATTGCTTCCTTTAGTTTGTTTTAGAAAATTGTATTATCTTTTTAGTGATATTTCTAAAATCATGTCCTTAAAATACTAACGGATAAAGCATATATATATTGTATCGTCCATTTTAATGACATCGCCAAATCTAGAGGTAATCTTTTCCAGTATTGTCTTCTTACTGATATTCAAAATGCAATACATATAAAACTATAATTATAAATTTGAAGCTTATACATCGATGTTAAATATGTTATCATTTAATGTGCACTTTTCTTCTGTGAATACATAAAATTTTATCTATAGTAATATTCTGGTGGAAAGACATCAACAACTGACAGGTACAAAAGTTATTAAAACTACTTTAATTTATTCACAAGCCCAGTAAAGTAATCTTCAGCTGTCCCTTTTGATTGACAGTATAAATACATATAAAAGAACTCTAATAATCTAGTAAAATGTTATCACTATTGACTGCAAAAATAGATTTGTATTTTCTAAAAGGCCCATTCTATCAGAATTTCACCATGCAACTTCAGGCTTCTATTTTAAAACGTTGGGTTAGTTTATTTATAAAGCGTTCCAAATTTTCAGCCTTCTTTAAAAATTAGTAATCTAATAAAGTGCCAGTCGTATGTCGACTTTGGGCCAGTTTCATAGTCAGATTTAGTACGCCTCAAGTGCGGCGCTATACTAAATACAAGACGTCACCTACCTGAAATTGAATGGAATGGGCCAGTTTCATATGCGAAACTGGCCCATTCCATTTTGGTCTAGGTAGGTGTCGTCCTGTATTTAGTATCGACTCGCACTTTAGGCGTACTAAATCTGACTATGAAACTGGCGCTTTGCCTGAATCATTTATATTTGAGAGACATCTGCTCGATGTGATTCAGTAGGTCAAGACTTGAATTAGAATTCAGAATTCATTAGAGTAATTGTAAATATTCTTTCAAGGTAAATACAGGTAATTTCCTCTAAGATACCCAATAATTATACATTGTGATGAATGTACAGAATAAAAAATTAGATTTTGGTGTAGATGATTTACAGCCTGAAACTAATGGGCCTTTCAGCACCAGCATAACATTTTAAAGATGTAATTTTAAAAAATTAAGATAATAGACGAGTTGGATGTAGTTTCGTATGAAAGAAATAGATCATGAAAGTAAAAAGTTTTAGATAAAATAGAAAAATGTGAGTTTTATAAAATAAAAAAACTCTATATTATAATTATATTAAAAACTGGAACTATTTATTTTAACGTCAGTTTATGAACAGTATGATAATAAACAAACTTGTGCTGCCAGGTTTTAAAGTACGTTTTCAATTTAGTTAAATGCGAAAAATCAAGTCCATCTGCTGAAACGCGATTTTAAAATGGGATCCAACCTTTATTTTTAATAGTGTAATTATCATTCATGTCCTCAATCTGCCCCTATTGGTGAAATTGAAATAAATGCCTCATTTGACATTTGACCGTTAGATCACTCTTGACGAGCCCGGACACTATTTATATCTAAATCTGTATGCACAAAAACCACACAATTTCCTCAAAGGCTATATTTTATTATAAGTTCATAGCCATCCCAACCTCAAAAGGGGTACCATGACATTACAAATACCGACCACACTAATGGGATGGTCACGAGATGATTGCCGTTCTCTGATGAAGCTGGTCAGAATTTCCATTATGGTTGTGTTTTGGTTGCTCAACAAGCAGAGGTACGCAGGATGTTTCTCTGTCTCCTTTACAGCTCCTTCCTCCCTTCTCGGCCCAACCCCCTCATTTCCCCTCCATTTCCTCTCTTTATTACTTCCTTGCTCTCCCCTTACTCACTTCTTGTTCCTTCCTCATTCCTCCTTACCCCATCCTTGCATATTCCTTGTTCTATCCTTTCCTCAACCTTGTCCCCTCCTTACCTCCTCCTTACTCCATCTTTGCCCAAGAAATCACTCCTTCTTCAGAGTAGCTCCGATCAAACCTGTTAGATTAGCGCGTTACGACCTTTATTTTCACAAAATGTTGTTTTACATCATCTCTCCAGGCTAATATTGGCTGATATAGAAGCGCACCTCATTCCTGATTAACTGGGATAGTAAATCTGCCAATACACTCGAACCAGGAATCACATTGAAGTACAGCTTTCGGAATCCTTCACTTGTCAACAACTAACTTGGAAACAATTAAAGAGTTTTCTTTATTTTAAATATTTATTTTTAAATTTTGTTGTAATATTTTCAATAAAGTAAATTTGTGTCACTGGTCTCAACTCTACAGTTTTCTTCTAGTTAATACTAAAAAAACCTCATTAAGATGTGATTTGTGATTTTAAAACTGATAAAACATATTGGTTTTAACAATTTTGATAAAATTAAGTTTAAATATATAGCTGTTGTTAAAATATTAAAAAATTTCCTAACATAATACATTTTACTAGAATAAACTAGATTAGTACGGCGTGGAAATTTTTTATAGCAAATGACTTCAATTTATACTTAAAATGCCTCACCAACATGTGTGGTTTCATGAGAAATGAAATCACATTATTATGGAGAGAAAATGAGAAAACTAGTGATAGTTTACAAGTGGAAAACTACCTACATTTTCCTCATCTGAGATTCGAGCCACGTCCTCTTAACGCCAACATTTCAGTCTATTGCGAGCCTGACATCTCAGACTGCACTACCAATCGCACAGATTTATATATATTTATATTTATATATATATAAGCCTGTGCGAACCTTTGAAATTTCGAATCAAAATTCGAATCTTGCTAAGATTAGGATTCAATTCGAGCTATCGAGTCTTATTATTAGAAAGATTCGTGGGGGATTCGAAATTTCGAATCTAAATATATTTCAGATTTGGATTTGATGGGTTTAGTTCTAAATTAGAATCTTTTCATACTTGAGAATAATTTCAACTTTCTATGCTCTTATGCAGAAAACAATTATTTTAAAAAATAGTAATTTATTTAGTTTATAATCTTTCATAAGTTAGTCATGAGCCTTTGTTTACTTGTTTAACTTAATATTAAGCTTAAAATTTTTAAAAGACTTCTAGGATATGTTATTTGATTTGGATTTCAAATATTTTCAAAATAAAATATTCTATTCGGATTCGATTCAAAAAAATTCTGAACGTGATATTCGATTAGGAATCGATTCTAGCTGGTTTGCCAAGATTCGGATTCGACTCAAAATGGAAAATCATGGATTCACATATATATATATATATATCCTTGATTTAATATATATATTTGAACATTAAATTATTAATTTTATAAAACTATGTTATAAAATCCAACATTGTTTATTAATTTTGTATTATCATTTCCATGAAATAAAATAATACTCGATTAACCCGCTTCGGTTGTCGCATGGTCCTAAAGCATCATTTTCACAGTATAGTGAATTGTTGTTGACGGGAATGTATGAGTTCGACCCCCAATAAGATGTACCGAGGGTTTTTTCCTAAATGGTTTATCACTCTCCCTCCATGTAAATGAATGTACATTTCCTCTAAATTAAGCCTTAATCTTTCCTAAAACAATAATACAAATATGCAGATAGCTCTAACAGGTATTAAGCTATTGTTCACAAAATAAAGTATTCGTTTATAATATATCTGCAAACCTATTCCATCTCCTTCCTTAAGTATTTATATCAAAGCTTGACAAGATGGTTTATTTTAATAAATCTAAAACCTGTCCTTTTTAGTTTTTATAATTTTATCGGAATTTTAAATAATGGGACCAAGCACGTGGGTAGCACTGAATCACTTGTACACAGGTCCATTTTAGACCACACTAACATTTCAATACCAACGTGACATTTACAATATGTATTGACATAGTTGTTACATATGATAGAACAAGAAAAATACACAATTCAGATGTGTTTGAAACATTATTACCTATAAATGAAAAACGATTAAAGGTAAACGGAAAGTTTTTAATATGGAAAATAGCATTTCATAATAAAATTTGTAATCCCGGTAATATTGCGCTATTTCAAGGAGAGGGATGATATATTTCTACTTCACTTTATTAAAAAATATATTAAGACATTAGTGTGCACTACAAGTTTTTATCAATCGTTTCAAATTAATTCTTACCTGCCTGGTATAAGGCGTCACTCTCGTGTTAGACTAGATTGCCGATAACCCCATTCAGACTGGATACAATTCAGCCGCCTATAACTCATTAGCGTAATTAGTGCATATGCGTATAGCCTGTAACCTGAACAGGTAGTAAGACGCGGAACTAAAAAATAACTAACCGAATTAATATAGGGAATGAAGCTCATCTGATGCAGCACGCAAAGACTAAATTTGATCTCGCCGGACACCCGCACCACCACCCGCGGGGTCTAATCCATTAGATTCATATTATTATTAGTCTCTGTTAAATGGGTAAGTTGGAGGTATAATCCCGGTGTGACGCATCCTCATTTTCCTATTCTCTATTCAAGCTAACATGGGTGCACATTCTTTCAAAACTTATCCTATTCATCCCTAAGCCCTTTAAAGAGATGTTAATAAACCTCGTGATAAATGTACCAATCATAAAAAAAATACTCCACCAGGATTCGAACCAAAGTATTTTAGAGTTAGATAGTCACAGTATAAAGAACAATAGCCAAACGATGTTCATTGTTGAGACCAAAGCTCTCTTTGAAGTGACCGAAAATAAAGGGTATGGGGCAGCAGGGGTTGGGGTATGTTTCCACTTAAGTATTAATCTCATATAGTGGCAATATTGAGAATTTCCATCCGTTTGCAAATATATTTGATATTTGAAGTTACACACTCACATATTCCAATACACAAACACACACACACACGAGAGTTTGATGTCCACTTGATATCACGTAGCCTCCGGCGAGTACTGAGGTCCCCCCCCCCTAAACCCCTCTCCAAACTCATTACCCAACATTCCAGAAGCGTCCCGCGAAGTTCGCTATGTCACTCGAACATGCTACCGCGTTGTGAAAACATCGAGACGCTACTAAATAATATAAGCTTTTAAACTATTGACGGTAAGCGCGCGCGACTGTGGAAACAGCATTTGAGGACCTTCGAGGGAAAGTTGAAATTGTTTTCACACACATACCTAGTGGTTTCTAGTTGAATTCAACAATGTGAAACTTCAGGGGTTTTGTCCCCGTATTGACAATGGACTTCTGAAATTCTGAGAGACGATTTTTTTTTTAACTGAATGTAGGAAAGGTAGGTGAAATATATAAAGCGTTCCTTGAATAGGGACTTATATTAGAACAAACTTTAGAAGGAAAATAGAAAAAAAATCTTTATCAGGTTTTAAAAAAATATTTAAAAATTCGAGTTCCTGGAAGTAATATCTCAGTAAATAGCACGTCTGTCTACTTATCTTATAGTAACGGGTTCATTCCCCTGCATGGCCGAAAAACTTTTAATTAGTGAAATTGAGCCTATCCTTTTCACGGTGATGAATTGATGTACGGAAAACTGGTTGTTGTGTTTGTTCCAAAACAAGTGAGTAGGCTTGTACAATCAGTAGATTTTTATTGTGTTTCTCACACTACGTATTACTGCCCATCCAGGGTATCCTTAATTAATTATAATGAATTAAGGGTGATAATGCTATAATTTAGGATAAATGTACCCTCATTTGTGTAAGAGTAGGTTGATAAACCATTGAATAAAAAACCACGCTCAGTACACACAGCGGGGTTTAGATCGTTGACATCCTCGTCATTGTAAAATCGGGCTAGACGATTTTACCGTTTAGACCACATGACCACCGATGAAGGTCACAATGTAAAAATTAGTTAAGATGGTTCGAGAATAAATTATTTATCTAACATAAATTTGGTGGGTTTTGTTACTGTTGTCCAAGTTTACAAATTCAAGTTAAAAATACAGTATCAACCATGGTAGAGTGTCATGTCACCATCTCCGAATACTCTGGTTCAAGTCCCTGTCGGGGCTAGTTTTAGTCTTCACGTGATGCAAAAGCAGAGAAGGTACTAGTGCAAAGTTGTTTGGTTTTAAATTCAGTTACTAAACTAAAGATTTTTTCCAAGCGCATCTCACTTTATTTATATATATATATGACCTGGTGGTCTAGGGGTAAGGTGTCAGACTTCTGTGCTGGGGGTCCGGGGCTCAATCCCCGGTCCTGGCACAGATTTATCTGATTGCCAAACCCTTCCTTCACCTCTGTCAAGACGTGTATTAATCACAACTTGTGAATGTGAGGAATGCCAGGCCTCCACCGTGGTTCGGATTCCACTTTAAACTGTAGGTCCTCCATTTCATCTCACAATCACCCTACCATTGCACATTAGCGTAAGTGCGTATAACCCGAACGGGTAGTAAGACGCGGTGCTAATAATAATAATAATAATAATAATAATAATAATAATAATAATAATAATAATAATAATATATCGGGTGTTTAGAAACTCATAGCCCAAACTGCACTTATAGCTTGTTTGAACCAAAAGTAATACAAAATCCCGATACACTTACATCCAGAAAACTATCTTAACACCATTAAATTGTGTTCAGAGTTTCGGCGTACAACGCCGGAAGAGCAAAGCTGTTCAAGCATGCGTGTATAACAGGTTGCATAGGAGTTAGGGGCGTGGCATTGTACATGAAACCATGGCAAGCCCTTTCTGTGCTGTAGACCGTTAATAATGACACTCGTAACGCATTCGCATTTCTATATGGACTGGTGTGTTGTTTACTATTGAGGGTGATTGAGGGTCTATTGAGGCTGATTTTCCTCAAATTATTTTCCCCTCTACTTTCACACAAACGTGGATCTATTTCTTCTACATTCTAGCTTACTCACCCCCATCCCATTAGTATTAATATGAGTATGACGGCCCGGCCGTGTAGTTAGAGCGAAAAAAAAGTATTTGAAAGAAAATGTCAATATTGAATATAGTGACAAAAAAGAAGATAAAATTTTCGGATTCTTATTATTTATTTTAAAGTGCACCTGAATTATTTAGAGACATAAATGACAGATAGTATTTTTAACTTGAATTGTAATCTCTTATTATTTATTTTAAAGTGCACTTGAATTATTTAGAAACATAAATGAAAGGTAGTATTTTTAACTGGAATTGTTATCTAGAAAGTTTGCAATTCTTTTTTTTATCTACTCTCCTATTGCTATAAATATACTTTGAAATTCCTTTCGTAATTCTGAGTGAATTTGTAAAGTTAAAACAAAAATTAAAAATATTGGTTACAACATGTATTAACTATTTACTGGCGCTAAATATGTATATGTATTTAAGGCTGTTAAATAATAATTATATATAATATCACTGTTAAATTATTTATTATTTACAAAGAAAAGTCATCAATACATATACATTATAATTGTTAATAAATAATTAATTCGTAAATTAATTCGTAAATTAATTATTTGTAAATTGATTGTTTACCAGATATATATATATAAAGAGAGAGATATGCAGGGTGGTCCCGTTAAAGCGAACCATTTTCAAAATGAAATGGAAAACTATACAATGGACAAAATCTTAATTGAAACGGTTTATAAGTTTCTTAAAACTTTTGGAAACATAATTTATTAATTACTGTTGAAAAATGATGTCACCCAAAGGTGCAACTTTATTCACAATGCAATGCTGCAATCGCTGGCGAAAGCTTTACATGACCCTGCAAAGCAGTTCTGGTAATAACCTCTCTCTCTCATTATATATATATATAATATTTAATATAAATTAAATAATAATATAAATAATATCTATATATAGATATATAATTTTTTAAATCAATTATTTGACATTCTTATATATATATTTAAAGCTGTTAAGTAATTAATTTATAAAGAATATATATATAATTGATGCTCCATACAAAATGGAATCACATCTTTTCATCTAAATAAAATTTGGAATTTTTTAGTAAGAATTTACTGATTCACTAAAGGAAATGTTGAGTAATTGACCAACGTAGACATAAACTGATTTATTAGAAGGATTCCTTAACTTTGAAATCAAATTAAATTACATAACCACGCCAAGACATACTTATTAAATACAGCCAGTCTTAAAATTTAATTACTATCGGTTCGGCTCTTTGCCATCCATGTAATTTTTCTGAGCTCCAATAACTCAATTACTTAGTTATATTTGTGGCTTCATAACATTTCAAGAATCGTGTTTCGTTCGTATAAACCATTAGTTTAAAATAAAACATTAAATTTCTACTGTAAGTGAAGTAACCTTTCCATTCTATGTGACTCCTTTTCCTTTACCAAAAAGAAAATATAGCACGTCTTTCTTTTTATCAGTCGATTTTGGTTCCTCTCTCGTAGCTTTTAAATTAATGCACAGATGATGATAAATTTGATCAATTTAGCACACACAGGTAAAATGTTATCAAATATATGACTCTCGCGCCAGCGAGTCCCAAAATGTTTAAAATAGTTACAGCTTTCTTTCGATGTTAGATGTATATCAACAAAAATACTTTTATTAATTAAACATTAATAAATGTACTATAATACGTAAACAAGTTTTATTAATATATAGAAATTCGTACCAATTCATTAACACCTTTTTTATTAATCTCGATAGTACATTTGATATGCTTTTAGTACATACCTTCTTCAGGTAGTTTCAATGTGTAGTTGTATCTGTATACCTACTAGTGATAATCGTAATAGTGATGCTATATCTTTACATTATCATTATCATGATCATCATCACAGTCTTTCACGAATGTAGATTTTAATGTTCTGTTTTGGCTTTCAGGCGAATATATTATCCGAGGGAATATTACTAAAGTTTTCTATTAAAAAAAATTGTTTGTTAATATTTTGAAATATGATAGACCTACAGCAGTTTTTAAAATAAAAGAGCATGCAAGGATAGGGAAGCGTGGAGAAAATTAGTAAAGATAGCTTGAGTATGGAGTTGGGAGGAAAGATCGAATCCCAGCCGGGTTTGATGAGCTTGTTTTTACTTTCTGTTAATCTCTTGGAGAGAGGAATATTGTGATCGTCCAAAAAATCACGCTCGAGATTTCGATAATTAATTTCGACGTTTCGGTAATTGTTTTCGTGGTACCGTCTATCTGTCTCTCGGCCTATAGCCTAAGCTTTTACCGATTGGGCTGAAATTTATCTAGAATTTTAATAGGGTTCCCCCAAGGAGTTTTTGAAAATTAGTTAGCCTACCCTAAACTTAAGGGTGGCTTACCGAAGAATAAAAAGAGAAAATTTTATTTTCTCCAAATCCAGGTACTTTTTATCATTACAAATAAAATGGCTACCATCATTTTTCTATTGAAATGATTCTTAAGGTATCTGTAAAAATTTCCAATATTGATCGTACTTTCGCAACTATTTTAAATACGAAATAAGTTAATTTATCATTGTAAAGTTGTAGTAATATTTAAAATTAAAATATTTTATTTGAAATATGTTTTTATAAAAACAACATTTTCTGAGCTATAAGCAAATATACTTATTTTTTATGGAGCTCTTTAAGAATTTAAATATTTATGCTCTTTAATTTACAGAGATTTCTCTCTATTCTAATTGTTTCTGTAAAAGTGTATATTATTTCATTTATGCTCATTGGTAATGTGTTTCTGCAACTATGTATATGATTTTATTTTACAAATCTTGGGTTATTTGTAAATGTCTCTATAATATAAAAAAGAGAGAAAATCAGCACCGTACCATTTTTTTCCTATATGGTTTTTCTTTCTCCCTCCACATAAACTCGGGTATGTCTCCAATAAATTATACCATACTCTTACCTAACCCATTAGTGTAAATAAACGGATAGCCCGGATAGGTAGTTAGACGCGGTGTGCACATACATACACAAAAGTGAATTTTTTTACTACCTCTGAATTTTACTTAAAATATTAAACGAGAAGGGTGTTTTTTATTATAGTTCTACGTTCGATACTAATATTAATATATGGGATGTAAAGAGGCTAAATTAAATAAAACACACCCTTATTCACGTGGAGAAAGGACAAAAAAGCCACAGCTAAACTTACAGTTAAAAAACGAAGGATATTTAAATAATAAATACTAACTAACTTATTGATCGTCATCATCAACTGTTCCCAGACTGTGGCCGGGTCATTTTAATAAAATGCCTGCATCTTCCTCTATCCTTCCACCACTATTCCTGTTTTAACTGCTTCCATTCTTATCCTCTCGCTTGCACACTTTCTGTTATCTGCTTCTACCGTCTCTTTCTAATTAACATCTTAATGATAAGTAAATATTAACTCTTGGAAGATTGATGTGGCTACTAAACCTAAAACCGTATCGTTGGATCCATTGTCTAGCGGTCATTCTCTTGTTAAACTTAATTGCTGGTGATGAGGATCTCGGGGTTTGGATCCCGGTCGGATGTACTGAGGAGGCTTATTCTATGAAAAAATTGTTTCCCACTCTCCCTTCATGAAATGCGGGTACATTTCCTCTAAAATCTTACCCTCTTAATTATTTTTCAACTAGCTTAATTAATATATGCCTTAGTTTAACTACGAATGGAAATATCAGACAGCAATAAAAAGCTACTATATTTACCTTCACATATTCATACGTCAAGCCATGCTGTCTGCTGCTGTCACTTTAGACATATATTATTAATACCTATAAAATAAGAGTGTAAAACGTATCAATGTTAACCACAAACAAATGTTTGTATTTTTAAAAAGATTATCCAAACGTCCATTCGTGAGAAAATCGAGGTATATGTACAGTACATAACCCGAGCGGGAACATAGACACTGGGGAAAAAATATACAAATTTAAATTTCCCAAGCCATTACTCACTATACTACTGTCATATTGAATTAACTTGTTTAATTGCAAAGGTCTAAATTCATATTTTAATCAGTTATTACTTGTCATCGATTTGAAAAGAAGCTATTTTATCTACGGTACCGATCAGTTTATTATTCTTAAAAATAATTAATATTTCATCAAGTCTTACTACCCGTCCGGGCTGTCCACATTCAATTATATTAATGGGTTAGAAAAAATCAAGGGAGAATTTTGAAGAAATGTTCACGAATTTTCACTGAGGGGTAGTGAACAGTTTAGAAATAACAACCACTAACACATTCTTTTGGAGTTCAAACCCTGACCTCCTTGTCACTGGCAAACCAGACAATATGAGTTTGACGTTTAGTTCACGTGCTTCGAATAAAATTTGTACCTATATAAAACTTTGACTTTTTTAAAGGAAAGAGACTCATAGTAGTAGCCGTGCAGTCTAAGACGTTGGACTATAGTGGACTATAAATGCACTTGGTAGCTGTTAGAGGGGAAATTATAGTTCAAATTCCTTAATATGATGAACTTGGGCACTATTCGAATGTTATTGAACACTGTGGTTTTCCCATTATCTCTCCGAGCAAATGTGGGTACGCTTTGTCTAGTCCACCCTCCTCATCCCTAGCCCTTGGATTAAGCCAATAATGGTCATAGTACTATACATACTCATAAATTATTTGATTCCATGACCAATTTGAGAAATCGAAAAAGTTATCTATTTAATTTGTATTAAAAGCTTCAGAGTATGAAAGGATAAATATTTGAGGAAAAAGCTTATTTTAATGATCAAACTAATTATATAATAATAAATAATGATCAATTAAATTGTGTGTCTCTTTACTTTCCATTATGTTTATACATTCCCATTATTTTGTTAGCAATGAATGGAAACTGAAGCTGAAAAGTCTGGAGATAATAAGATACTCCTTCCGGCCCCCATCCCACTTTCATTATATTATTTATAATGCTTGCTTTATCTTGATGTATTTAACATAAACTTGGTTTGTTATTCAAATACAATGTACGTTATCATGGCCGAGTGGTTAGGTGATCTATCTAAATATTAGGCAGTACTGGTTTGAAATTAAGTGGTACCTAAAACAATTTACTATTCGTGTGTGGGTTTACCTCGCCATCCGAGTGCCAGACTTGTTTGTACGGCGTTAAGAGCAGGGCTGTCAACATTTTATTGCTACGAAATGTCTGTCCTGCGTTTTCCAGGTTTTACAAAAGCAGCTCCCGTTTTTATAGGCAAAACTTGGAAGTACAGCGGAATTAAATTGCATTTTTCTATAAAAATGCCTTAGTGTGAAGACTTGTAGTTGATTTTTAAAGCGGAATGATTTAAGCTTGAAGGATAAATGTATGCTTCCATTACATAACCCTATGTTTCATGAAGAGGGAGGGAAAGACTTATAATAGAATTAGCGTACCTCGATCTTCAGTTATTTTTTCTTCTAAACAAAGTCTTAATAGTTAGTTATTTATTTAGCACCGCGTCTTATTACTCATTCTGGTTAAACGCTTATGTAACTAATTATGCTAGTGGGTTAGGGATGAGAAAGGTTGAATTTAGAGGAAGTGTGTACCCACATTTGCGTTGAGGGAGAGTGTTGAACTATTTTTAAACTCATTATATCCTATCAAGATTCGAACCCCAGTCTCCCTGTCAATGGCAGTCTAGTCTAATGAGAGAGTGGCGCCTTAGACCACGTGGCCACCAAAGTAGGTCTACTAATATTTAAATGTTAGTAGTTAAATCTCACAATTTCATAAATAGTCCATTTTTTTATTTAGTTTTTTTCCGAAATGTCTATGTTTACCCTAGATTTTTCAGACATAAAAAATTCCTTCTGTTTTTCTAGCTTTCCCGATTATTCAAATACATCGCAACCCTGTAATTGTTGTTGTTCTAAGTTAAGTTCGTAGGTTTTTTTATCCGTCACTGTCATTGAAATCTTGCTTCAAATCTATATACCTACATTAGAACCTTGTTAATCCGAATTCATTTGAACCAAAGCTTGTTCGGACTAGCGAACATTCATATTAAGCGGAAGAATGCAGATATACAGTGTTTTCACGAATTTTAAATTACAGTTGAAAAAGTTTAATCAAATTTTCATTTATTTAACTGATGTAATATGTACTGTAAATATTTGTAGTTATAAGAAAACATATTGTGTTGACTGTTGACTACAATATGTAAATATAAAGCATTTATTATCAGATATCATTGTTTTTTACAACTCTCTTTTAACTTGTTAACCAGTAAATTATATTTCATTTGACTTAATTTTTTTCCCCGTTTTCCGAAAATTGTGTTCGGACTATCCGGAATTTCGGACTACCGGGTTTCGGTCAAACGGGGTTTTACTATAATAATTATAATTAATATCATCATAATGATAATGATGATGATAATAATAATAGAGGTAATAATAGAACACTATGCCGGGATTCGAGCTCTTACCAACAAACCACGCGTGCTCAAATTTTGTGGTGCTGCAACCAACCGGAACAAGTCCAAACTCACGATAAGAGTTTGAAGACCAGTCTAATACGGGGTCACCTATCGATTCAACTACCGTCACCATGAATCATCGTAATGGTACGAGTTCCACTCAATAGCCGCGATAACCAAATATTATTTTACTGGTGAGGTAGTCTTCTTGACGCGACTGACACATGGGGATATTTAGATCACGTGATGATAGTTGCTAGAAAATAAAGGGGGGCGGTGTGATATCACACCACCCCTATATGTAACTTGGATAAGGCGAGTAGGATGAGATCATGATTATTATTATTATTAGCACCACGTGTTACTACCCGTTCGGTTTGTACGCACTTACGCTAATGTGTAATGGTAGGGTGATTGTGAGATGAAATGGAGGACCTACAGTTTCACGTAGGATCCGAACCATGGTGGCTGTTACCTGGCATTCCACACATTTACAAGTTGTGATTAGAGATCATGATAGATTTACAGCTACGTGAGCTAATGGTTTTATACAGCCTGAATCAGCTGATTATATCAAGGCACGGCTTACAAACTAAATTAACCTTAGAACAAACACAACCACGGCTTTTCTAGCAATTCTTTGCTGTGAGAGGGGAAGACTCAAATTTAGCATAGACAGATATTTTTGTCGTGGCGGGAATCAAACCCACGACATTCAATCAAGTTGACAAACACTCTGCAGACTGATCTACAGAGTTGTTGTACTCATTCATATGACAAATTGTAGGTAGTTACTGCGCTACACGTGTTATTACGATGTATGTGTACACTAGGAGAACAACCAATAGTAGTTCTGGTTAAAGTACAGTCAAAAACATTAGATCCGAGTCAGTGGGCACGATGGTTGAGTCATCAGTTTGTTCTGGTCTGGTTTGCTGGTAACGGGGAGGTCAAGGTTCGAATACGGAAGGGTTTAATTAAGGTGGGACCTGCTTCGGTGGTCGAGTGGTCTAAAGAGTCACTTTTGTGTTAGACTAGACTGCCAATGACAGGAAGATCAGGGTCCAAATCTCGGTCAGTGTACTGAGGGAGATTTTCCTCAATGGTGTTCCACTCTCCCTCCACGCAAATGCGTGTACACTTCCTATAAATTCAACCTTCCTCATCCCTAACTTACTATCGTAATTATTACATATGTGTATAATCTGAACAAGTTGTAATACATGGTGCTAAAAAATGTTTTTTCCATTATATGGTTTTCCACTCTCCTTCTACGCAAATATGAGTTTATTTCCTCAAAATTTTAATTTTTCATTTTTTACCTTGGATAGCCGGGAAGAGTATTAAAATGTGGTAAAAAAAATCCCAAGGTAGTTCTCCGATATTGCTAATTGGACAGCCGCATGAACCTGCATATCATTAATAAACACATTCCTAAGCATCATCTTGGATCGATCCAAGCTCTAGCCTCAATAAACAACAATCCGCTAGAACGGGGATAAATAATCGATAGTCGTGTGGTCTTACGTGTCACCCTCATGGATGGACTGGATGGCCGGGGAGAGGGGGGAATCAGAATTCAACTCCCGTTTATGTTTACTAGGCCTATTTTACCCTAAATTGTTTCCTTCTCTTCCTTTACAAAAAATTTGGGTATATTCCTGCATCCTTATTCCATTTGCGTAATTAGTGTATGCATACAGCCTGAATGCATACCAAGATGCCTTAGGTTAAAACTAGATGAAATAGTAGTTCCGTGGATAATACTTATTTATGTTTTAGAGCAGATTATGCACTCATTAAAATATTTGGTCAATTACACTTTACATGTTTAAGAAAAGAAAAGAAATAATATCGTTAAATCATAGGTTACTTCAAAACACGAACAAGAAACTTAATGTAACATAATTGTTTTAAGCTAGTTACCTTTCTCTAACCCTAATTTAATGTAGAATATCGGAATGAAGAAAATTCCACATATTAGAGTTATACCATTCCATGTTCCCCTAATAAACGGTTAAAAAAAAAACTTGAAGCCGCAGGCTTCCAACCAGCAAAGAAGACATTTTATAGTATAGCTGGTTTTAATATTAAATTACCTTTTTCTATTATTGAAAATGTTACTAAAAATTGCAAATGTATTTTTACAATTATTTTTAGTAATTCTTTGACTGTCAAAAAAGGCCACATTTACCGTGAACACACCATAGTATCATAATATCAACAACGTGTGTTCTAAATTTTCTTAGAAACATTTTATTTTGAAAATGAGAGATAATATTTTAGTATAAGAAATATTAAAGTAAATATATATTTATAAGCCTATTATAATTCAATTACTTACTCTACATTAAGCAGTAAAGCTATTTATATAAATAATAATCCTTTTTTAAGCACCTCGTGTTATTACCTGATTAGGTTGTATGCACATGTTATTAATTACATTAATGAGCTATAGATTATGAAGGTTGATCTTAGATGAAGTGTACCCGCATTTGTGTGAATGGAGAGTGAAAAATCATGTAGAAAAAACCACCTTCAGTATTCGGATTCAAGCCCCGATCTCCCTAGCATTGGTGGTCTAGTATATTGCGATAGTGACGCCTTAGACCATGCGGCCACCGAAGAAGATAATAATACTTTTTTATCAAGGTGTCTTACTATCTGTTTAGGTTATACACATATATAATAATTACTTTAAAGGGATAGTAATGAGTGAGGAAGCATTTTAGAGGTGGTCTACCCGCATTCATGTAGAAGGAGAGTGGGAAACCATTTAGGAAAATTTCACCCTCAGTAGACCCGACTGGGATTCAAACCCCGACCTCCCCATCATTAGCAGTCTAGTCTATAGAGAGTGACGTATTAGCATGAGGCCACCTAAACGGGTAATAATACTTATTGAACTGGGTGATTTAATATATTTAACAAAAGAAAGTGGTAACTATAATAATAATAATAATAATAATAATAATAATAATAATGTAACTAACAAAATATGTATAATATTGAGTGCGATATCATTTATAAATAAAGATTTTTAAAATCTGATTTGTTTGAATTATAGTTAAAAAATATAAGGGAAAATATCTGTTAAACACAGTGGCTACTAAGATCTGAGACCTACTGTTGGGATAAAAACTATCATATTTACAACTCACAAGAACTCTTTGAGTATAAGGCGAGGTTGCCAGTGACTTTGGTCAATACCTCGTCTAGTATTTTCAGAACATGTTTTTTAAAAATTAAACACAAGCCGAGTAAAAAATTAAAGATCTTCTTCAATTCTTTACCTACACACGCCCTATAAATTCGTTTGATTAACATTTGTCTTGTTAATGGCTTCACTCTTCTCGGGAATATTTAATTATCTAAGCGTTATCTCAGATGAGCCAGTATAATTTAGTTATAATTGGAGAGAGAGGGAATTTTCAGAATTTATAATATTAATTGAGAAAATGTAAATTTACTCAAACCCGCTTCGGTAGCCGCATGGTGCTACTCTCACAATGTACTAGTTTGCCGATTACGGGGAGATCGGGTTTAGATCCCGGTCGGATTCATTGAGGGTGGTCTTTCCTCAATTGTTTTCCCCTCCTCCACCACGCAAATATGTTTGCATTTCCTATAGATTGAGCCTTCTTAATCCCCTATATATTAGTGTAATTAGTACATACTAGGTTTATAACCCGAACGGGTAGTAAGACGTGGTGCTAAAAAATAAAATTACACAAGCACAGCAGATTTTTATTCCTAAATTGTCTTTACATTAACGTTAACGCTATTTTTTCTATTTTTTTTATTTTTTTTTTACNTCTGTGAACCTTAACAAATAGGGTAGAAATCGGAATGGTATAATATAGGGCCTAGATTAAATATAACAGCATTTGTTTAAAGTGAGTTTGGGGAACATTTAGGAAACACCACCTTTGTACACCTAGCAGAGATTCAAACCACCTACGTTCCCATTATCGGAAAATAAAACTAAACTATATTTACGTTCAGTCGGCGTGCCCACCGATACCGATTCCTAATCAAAAACTTACAGGAACCTTAAATATAGATAAAATTATGAATCAAATCAAAAACACTGATTGCGTGATAACTATTGGTCCAGCGTTGAAAATGACATAAATATCAGGCTAGTTTTTAACTTATGTAATTTTCACATATGGTCACGAAGTCTTAAGCGTTAGGCCTGTAGTGGCTTATATTGCCAATGACGGGAGATGTAGGTTAGAATCTCGGCCAAGTGAACTAGGGATGGTTCTCCAAATCTGATTTGTAATTGTGGCCTTATCATACCCTCTTCACGCTATTGCGGGTGCATTTCCTTGAAGCTACTTTCCCCAACTTTGAGCTTTAGATTGAACCGTTAATATTATTGACGTTAAATGTACTAACTAGAGAATAAATTCAAGGGATTTGGCACACACTTAATGCCCAAATTCGGACATGAGTGGAAAAAATATTATGTACAAATTATTTTTAATGAATGTTATTTTTGTTCAAATTATTGATTTTTTCTTTTTTCTCAAAGTTATTAATAATAATAATAATAATACTTAGCACTGAGTCTTACTACCCGTTTGGGCTTAAGTACTAATTACGCTAGTGGGTAATGAATTGAGAAGGTTGAATTTAGAGGAAGTGAACCCGAATTTGCGTGGAGGGAAAGTGGAAAACCATCTAGGAAAAACAACCCCCAGTTCACCCGAGCGAGATTCGAACCTTGATCTCCTCGTCCTCGGCAGTCTAGCTCAACAATAAACTAGCGCGTTAGCTAACTACGCCCCCGAGGCGGGTCTCAAAGTTAAGGTAAGAGCTATATATATTTTTATTTATGCTATTTTTAACCACTTCTCACACATTCGGGATATCCACATATGCAGGCCTATAATTTATGTAGGCCTATAGTCTTATTAGCCGTTCGTGTTACACTTCTATGTGCTAGTTACTCTAATTAGTTAGGGATAAGAAAGGTTGAATTTATAGGAAGTGTAACCACATTTCCGTGGAGGGAGAGTAAGAAACCGTTTAGGAAAAACTACTCCCCTTCATTGGCACTTTGCTATAGTGTGAGAGTGACGCCTTTGATCGTGTAGCCACCGAGGTGGGTGGTTCTTAGTTAAATGTGTCATCCTGGAAGAGAATATAGCACGCAGATGTATGAATAGAATATAGTTAGGAAATGTATTAATAAATTAAATAAAATACTTAAGAACGTAAACCCACTTCTTCTTTCTTGTAGATCCTGCCTGACATAATGGCCTCATTAAATACATTTGTCACAAAGTCGGAAAATTAGTGGTCATTTAAAATGCAATGCTGCACATTATGGGTACATTATAAATATATACGAGGAAGCTGTTAGCTTGAGAGAGGGGAACTAAAATTCCCAGTTCAGGTACACTCCGTTTATACTGATGGGTTACACTACGGTGTAGCTTATAATAATACTAGTACTTAGCACCGCGTATTACTACCCGTTCGGGTTGTACGCTTAAGTACTAATTACGCTAATAGGTTAGGGATTAGGAAGGTGAAATATAGAGGAAGTGAACCCACATTTGCGTGGAGGGAGAGTGCAAATCAATTTAGGAGAAGCCACCCCACAGCTCACCCAAGCGAGATTCGAACCTCCATCTCCCCGTCCTCAGCAGTCTAGCTCAACACGAAACTATCACGTTATTTAACTACGCCTACGAGGCGGGTGTGTAGATTATAAGATACGGCCATAGTGTAAACCGTTTAAGTAAGACAGCTACCTTTAAGTGCTAAAGTAGAGTACATTCAAATATATTTTGACTTGCAAAAGTTTGGCTTATGCTAGAGTTAAATCCTCTTCTGGATACATTGAATTTGGTTTTTTAAATTGTGTGGCAGCTTATTCTGTAATCAGATGAATGAAGGTGCGTTCATTTTTAATTCCCTTTATTCTGGTTTTCCTATATTATAATATAATATCTATGTCACTAATACTAATACCACACACACTGATATAGAAGTTTACTTCTTTTTTCTTGATCAACGTCTCAATACCAGTGTGTTTATAGAGGTGAGAGAAGTAGAATTAAAAAGAGGTGTACGCTCATTTTTGCTAAAGGGAAACTAACAACCCTTTAGGAGAAACTATTTCAGTCGTCCAACTGGTATTTGAACCCCGGCCTCCACGTCACTGACAAACCAGACCATATAAGACTGGCGCCTTTATTCGCATACCCGCTGGTGCGAGATTGAGCCTTAATAATTTTTTTTTAAAATTACCTAGCTTGATTTAACTACGTCAAACTGTCAATCATTAATAAAATTGAATAAAATTAAACAATTAAATTCACACTATCATAATTTCAAGATAATGAAGAAACCAAATCATTAAAGTTCACTTGTTAAAAGAGGTTTAACTTGCTATTTTATTCTTTTAGCGTAACATTGTTAAGGTTGGGTAGTTAATTTATGTAGTTTATTAATATAATTTAAATAAATAATGTTAATAATAATATTAATATTTAAATTAAATATTAATTTTATAAATATTTAAATGAATACTAATATTTAAATGAAATATTAATCTTATAAATATTTAAATGAAATACATTATTTATAATATTAATAAGTTTAGTATTATCAATATTATAAAAATTTCATTCTATACACATCATTTGATTGTGTAGTTATACTAAATCTCAGCCCATTACATTAATTATTTTATCTTAAGATGAGGTGCTAGTGAGCGTGAGTTTAGGGCAGTATTTTCGAAGTTTTATATCATAAACATTTATTTGGCCAAAATAAATCAAATATTTCTTCTATAGGAACATAGAGTTTAGTTTTCCGCACATGCTAATCTCAACAGTTCTTTAATATCTATCAAGGGTGTCCTGGAATTTAGTGACAACTTTTTCTCTGCATTTAAAAAGTTTGTCACCAAATGCCGCTATGCTCATGAGAGATATTCAAGAACTCTTGAGATTAGCATGTGCAGAAAGCTAAACTCTATGTTTCTATAGAAGAAATATTTGATTTATTTTGGCCAAAAAATGTTTATGCTATAGAAACTGCAAAATTAATGCACTAAACTGGTGCTCACTACCACCCCACCTTAACAACGGTACGCAAAAAAAACTTAATGCCCAAAAACATAAAATAGCCGGTTTGATCCCTTATTATTCGTGAATGGTAATTAATTTGAATGAAACCATTGAATCATTATATATAGCTTATAATTATACACTTTTAAAACTTTACAATAAACCGTTGATAGTTGAATGAGCTTAAAGTAATTAATGAATCTTCTGAAGTAAAAAAATACTTTAAATTTGTGGGATTTTTTGGCGGTTTTTTTTTTTTTATTTGCACCGCTTTTACCAACCGTACTGGTTACTTGCATATTTACACTAATACTTTATGGATGGAGAGTATAGGATGTAGATGAAATGAACCATCATTTTCGTATATGAACAGTGGGAAACCATTTATAAAAATAAAACTCAGTGTATCCGATTGGGACTCAATCCCCGACTTTTCCCCATCGACAGTCCAGCCTCTTGTGAGAGTGACGGCTTAGACCATGTGACCAGTGATTATGTGCTGTTTGCATCAATTATTATTATCCATCCGATCTATTTCGCTCATAATTACACTGATTGGATATGGGTTTAGAAGACAGCATTTTGGGAAAAGGTACCAGTATTTGAGAACGTTAAAAACCATTTATGAAAAGACCCCCTTAGCCAGTATTCAAACCACGACCAATTCGTCACCAGCAAGCCAGACTAAGTGAGATTTACACCTTATCCCACGTTTTCACCCATACAAAATATTAAAGTTTTTTCAAATAAAAAAGTAATTTGATAATGTATTTATGAGTTGTACGTTAAAAACTCATTGCTTATTTGGAAATTAATTTGAATTTTGAAGGTAGAACATCCCTGGTAGATATTTTAAATAAGTTATATATTATTCTGTAAATTGAAAAATAACACCTAAACACAGGTATCGAACCCAGGACCTTTGGCTTCGTATACCAATTCTATAACCATTGAGCTATCCAGGAATCAGCCCATACCCAGGGTCATTCTTTACTCATATTTTAAGGAAGAGCCTGTGATGGACGTCCGGAAATCCTCGGCCACAAATGTGTGATCAATTAAGATTACGAGCTATCAGAGAACGCTACCACCATCGACTCGGCAGTTGGCTTTATGCTGCCAATTGCACAGCTATAATTTTACGTGTCCACATATCATGGTGGATTAAATAGCAAAACTATTGCTAAAAAAAATGGCGCCTAGACATATGAATCGAACCCAGGGCGTTCGACTTAGCTTGCCAATACTCCACCACTGAGCTGTTCAGGAATCGTCCCGTACCTAGGCCTAGGAGTCATTCTGCCTCAAACTATGAGTGAAGAATTGCACTAAGCCCGAAAAGATTCGTGGTAGAATATAGGTGCGCTAAATCAAAGGTTCCGGGTTTGATTCCTGTGTCCATGTATAGTTTATCAGTAATATTTAATTTAAAATAAATATTTTTTTAAATTTTGCTAAAGAGGGTATAGTTATTATAATAATGATGATAATAATAATAATAATAATAATAGTGTCACGCTTCTCTTTTAGCTTACCTACACGTGGGCCTAGAATCTGTCAGGATGAGCTATGGCTGAGATTAAGGAGAAGGTGATTGAGTACACTTGTGTGGGTTTGTGATTGGTGTTCGACTTGATTTTAAATAGGTTTATTAGTACTACTATGCTATTACAAATGTGGTGATGGTAGTAAAACTAGAATGGTAAAAGTTAGAGAATACTCGAAAGCTTGTTACAAAACGAGGTGTTGCTAGGAATAACCTATGGCCTGTCTGACTCTTAGTTGATCCCTACACGGTCCCCGAACCCTGGTATCGAGTGGTAGCCCTCAAAATAAGTACTGATTAACAGGCGTCCTAGCCCACGTGGTCCCGAATCGGGCAGAGTGACCCCTAGACTTCGATGTTGATTAGTCAGCCACGATGGCTGAATCCTCTACAATGTATCCTGGCCCCTGGCCTGGTTTCTAAGGAATGCTGACACTGTTTTTGTGGTCAGCTCTTTTATATTTGTTTATACTATATGATAGTCAAAAGAGCCTGCAACGCTCGTTTTGTCATTCGCAACACACAACATACAATATCACACAAACAATCCTTCAAATTTAGGCCATGCGGCTACAATAATAACAATAATAATAGTAATATTAGATAGGAAATTATATGTACATTTGTGTATAACTATAGTAGCTTATTGCATTACAATATAATTTGAACCGCATCAATCAGTAAAAGCTACATGTTTTAAAATAATCAATCAATATATTGAATGTGTAAGAGCATATTATTTTAAAGTTTATCCAGACAAGCTAGTAATCCACGCTTGTACATTTCCTTAGAAGACAAGCAGCATTGGGCTAACATCCTGTTGAGAATATTGTAGTACATCCTGTTGACGAGGGAGCCTCGTGGGACCTATGGAGCTTGCTTTCTTGATGGAAATGTCGAGATCAGAGAGTTTCAAGAGTTAATTGGTAACACATTTGTTAAGTAATCGGTTCAGTGGTCAGTGCACCTGGCTACGTGGCTAGGGGTCCCGGGTTCGATTCCCGGATAGTACCTTGGGTATTTTTCCTCAAAGCGGAACTACTCCAACGGTGACCAGAGTTTGGTTGGTTAGTTAGGCGTGAGCTAGGTTTAAGTGTTTCCAATCGTTTCACACTCTCATACTCACTATAATAATCATCTCATCTCATCGGGACAAGTAAAGAGTCTCCATGGAAAGGATGTCCGATTAGTACATTCGGGAGTCTCCTGGGCAACGGTACATTAGTACTGGCTAATCTTTCCGCAAACTGGTCTACGAATGATATAGCCCAGACGCTCAATATAATTATTACTCTGTAAAGTGATTGGTTGTCTAAATAGTAGGGGTGGAGTTTCATCCCATTTGAAGAGAATTCATGACAAATTACATGATAAGGAAAGTACTTTAGCAATCATCAAAAGGGAGACTTTATGTAAATAGCTATCTCACGACTCCCACCATGTGGAGGTAAAATTTTGTTTCTTAGGCTGCTCGCGAGGTCCCTCTCCATCGCTAATACTTCCTCGTCACGTGATAGTCTTCCATGTTATATGTATGTTGTAGTCTAGATAGTATCATCAATAAATAGAAACGTGTAGTGATATAATCAGTCGGTTCATAAAGTGCAAGTTCAATCCCACGCCCCATCCAATCCTCCAGGATTCTAAACCCTTACCGCTCGGGGTCCATCCAAACAATGTAACTCTCCGTGGTGCATTCGTAGTGTTGTGGTTATTGGTAGCTATCGTGAACTAGTAAAAAGAGAATTAACAAAAATCGGTAATAAACATTACAATAAGACGAAGCAATATTTGGACAATTGGTCTTAATTCCATTATTTTTTAAAGTAAAATACATAAAACAGCACCATGATGCGACGTTTGGTCCGATCTGTGTTAACTACCTAGGCTAGGTGGTACCCACGGGTGACACGGGCTCTTAATTTAAAGGATATTAGTTGGGATAGTAGCATAGAGGAAGTGCAGCTACGGTAGCATAGAGAGGTGATGGAAAAACTACACTGATGACCCCTTTCTCACCTCACCCACTTGCCAGTGCACCTGGCTGAGATTCAAATCTCAACCTTCACGTCATCGGCAAACCAGTCTATTGCAAGCTTAACGCTTTGGATCAGCGCTTTTAAACCTTTTTCAGCTCACGGCACACTGAACAAGGAACTCATCTTGTCTCTTTCACTGGTGATGGAGAGGTCACTGTTAAAATCACGGCACACTGAACAAGGCACTCGTCTTGTCTGGTTCATTGGTGATTGAGAGGTCGGTGTTAAACTCATGGCACACTGAACAAGGCACTCGTCTTGTCTGGTTCACTGGTGATTGAGAGGTCACTGTTAAAATCTCGGCACACTGAACAAGGCACGCGTTTTGTATGGTTCACTGGTGATGGAGAGGTTGGTGTTAAAATCACTGCTGCACTGGGTGATTTTTTTCTTCCTAAATTATGTATCGTCCTCCTCACAAGCAAATGTGGGTACACCATCTATACATTTTGACTTCCTCATCCATTTTCGGTATTAGAGTAGCTAAGTGCGGATTTTCTGGAAGGGTAGTAAGACTCGGAGCATGAAAATAAATAAAATATTGTATGCTTCCGGCAGATAAACCTTTTTTTCTCGTGCTCAGCGTCCTGGCTATTCGCTTATTCAGAATCAAAGCCCAGCTTACCGGATCAAAGTCAGACATTTTAACCACCCACCTAGCTTTGACCTTTTGCTTGTTGTTCGTATATTGAAGTTCGTCGTCTTTTGTTATGCTCTTTTTTTTCGTTGTTTTCCCTCTTTGAAATGAAGCAATGATTTGACTTTGCAGACATATCATCGCTCGACAGACTCAGAGATCTTTTGCGGTAGTTTCCACAAGTTGAAAAATTATCTAAAAATAAGTTCCTATTTCATAAGCCTCACGGATACGTTTTCAAGACTACCATAAAAAAAACTCCAACTGTTTTCCAGAAGGATTTATCATTTTTCTAGACAATTTAGACGCCTTGTAGTTTAAGGAATGATAATTATTTTTTCAAAAATTGTGTTATTATGAAGAAACCTTGTCTGAATTTCGAATGGGATTATTTAACGTTGTGTGAACGTTTATGATGTTTTTACGCATCTCAATATTTGAGGGATATTAAAGTAGGAGCTGCTTCGGTGGCCGCATGGTCTAAGGCAGTGATTCTCAATTACTTCTAAGCGCGGGCCGTAGTTATATCTTTTTTTCATGGACCGGGCCAGAGATTCTGAAAACTCAATTTTAAAAATGTACACAATGTACTCAAAATGAAAACTAAGTACCTAATAATATTATGAATACTACTTTTATTTTAGGATTTATAAAATATAAATTATAAAACAAACTTTACTTTAGTTATCAAGAAACTAATGAGAAAAATGAGGGTGATTTCCTTCAACAATTTGTTTAAAATCTGGAGAATAGGATGTAGTTGCTAATCCGGGCGTTTTCAACGTGATCATCTGTTAATTTGTTCCTGTAACAATTTTTTTCTATTGTTCATGTCAGAGAAGCTTGATTCACATTTGTAGGTAGACCCAAACATAGTTAAAATTAGAATGACAAGTTTCTTACAATTTGGGTAAATAGTCTTTTTTTTTCGGTTTAATTATTTACCGTGGGCCAGACTGACATCCCTCGTGGGCCGCATCTGGCCCGCGGGTCGCCTATTGAGAACCACTGGTTTAAGGGGGTCACTCTCGTGTTAGACTAGAATGCTGGTGACAAGAAGACTAGGGTCGAATCTTGGTCGGGTGTACTGAGGTTTTTTACAAAATTTCTTTCCACTCTTCCTTAATGAAAATGCAGGTACACTTCTTCAAAATTTAACATTCCTCATTCTTAACTCACTAGCGTAATTAGTACGTATGCATACAAACTGAACAGGTAGAAGGATGCGGCACTAAATAAATAAAAAATCATAAAAATAGAGAGCTTAGGGGATGTAAGCCATGTGTGCTCGAATCAGCTTGTTTAATTTTTAATTTAGCGTTTTCTACTATGCTTGGGCCTACTATTTAAAGTTTACTATTATTATATCCCAAAGTCCCAAATAATTATTTATTTAATTCACCGTGCTTTCTCGATTTTTTCAGACACTAAAATGTATATATGTTTCCCCGGTTCTACTGGTTTTCTAGGTGCATGGAAACCCTAGTCAATTCAAGTAATCTAAATTGATCTCATTTGATAAAATGACACCATTTTTGGTGGAAAGAACTAACACCTAAAAGTGTTGTAATGTGTATTTAAATGTCAGAAAAAACCTCAAGCTACCATGAACCAGAAAAACTTTGGAAGTCTATATAAAGTGAAATTTCCCTAACCGGATACTTATGAATTGCGGATTCTTATTAATAGCGGACAGTTTAAAATTCCCCTGCAAAAAAAATAGCTCTTACGGTGAAACAACTTCCCAATAACTGATTTTCTTAGTAACGGAAACGGACACATCTAGTGACACATATTTGTGTATAAAAATCTCTAGACAATGGATAAAAATTGAAAACGCCAGTCTATTTTAGTATTTGACTGTATGAATGTCATGAATGCCATTGTCTTGCGTGAAGCATGAGCAGTCCCACCTAGTGAAAGTGTCTAAAATAGCCTAAGTATTATATACTAATTACTTCAAGGTAGTACCTTTCACCACTTCCAAGCCATCAGCGGAGCTTGTTCCAGCCGTTCAGTCTGTGCTCGTGGACACATATATAGTACAGAAGTCCCAATGTTCACATTTCATTTAATTTGTGTATTATTTTGTGTATTGCGCAGTATGAACACTAGCCCAAGCTACGCACAAAATATATTCATTATTCATCCTGCACGGTGAAGAAATAAGATTGCTGTAGATAATATTCACAGTATATAGAATGTTTAAGAAGTATGTTTTAAAAAAGATCTAAACAACGGAGACTTCTTAATAACGTACATATTCTTTTAATACCGAAAGGTGTCCGCTATTAAGATTTGAATGTTTAAGTCTTTCCATTCAATGTCTACACAAAATGGTTTCTCTGTTACTATTTTCTGACCATCCATTTTTTTGTTTCTCTATTTCCAGCGGGAAAGGTTTCGGCACCCAGAAGAGAAACTTCGACGAAATCGATCGTTCCTCATTTGATAGTTTCATCAAGAGGAACTTTGACGAGATCGACCGATCTGGTTTTGACAGTTTCGCAAAGAGGAATTTCGACGAGATCGACCGCTCTGGATTCGGGAATTTTGTCAAGAGAATATATTGGTTGATGAGCCGTCATCCTGCCGAAGGACGTTAGATGAAACTCCATAGTATATTTGCCCTCTTACCTGTGACCGATGGTTTTATCTTGAGTCTGAGATATGTCAAAGAAACGTAGCAATGATTTTAAAAGAACTGACATCACAAATTATTGTTTCAATTACTTACATGTTTAAATCTTCCATTTTGTCTTAAACTTCAACATTATTAGTGAGGAATTCATGGCAACTAAGCCTATACTAATATGTATAATGTACATATCACACATTCTAGTGACCTAATAAATCAGTGTTTCCCAAATTGTGCTAAGCGTACCCCCAAGGATACGCGAATAATTTCAGTAGATACGCGATGTGCCCCAGAGTTGTTTGGATCATTAAATATTGTTTGTGGTAATAAGTCTAATCGACAAATTAACACAGATTTTGAGGTGATGCCATAAACTTTTAGAATTTTTCTTTCCCTATGTCAAGACTTTGTTGACCTTATCATTAAATCTTCACTAACATTTGGATCGACCCTTTATACTTTACCACAAGATATCAGGTATTTGTTCCCCTTATTTTATGATGAGCTGGAAGAAGTACTTTGGTTAGTCCATGGCTCCGAAATAGTTACGTGACTAATGAAAGTTTTGGAAACACTGATATAAATTATATATAAATAACATTGGACAAAGATTGTGTACAACATAAACTATTTTTCATGATGCGTACAGTTAGTTTCAAATTTGAATATTCAAAGTATCGATCTTGTGTATAATTTACTATAAAATATACAAATATTTTTCTTCTAAAATGTAAATGAAAATTTGTATGTGGGAATCGAACCTGTAACTCTTAGCTTTGCACGCCAATACTCAACCACTAGGTTACCCCCATTTGTCCAAACATACGTCATTGATTATTTAATTTGGTGAAAATTCTATGAGAATCAATCTGAATTCGAGACAACCCAGAATAGATCAGTCGTAAAATATTGGCGCGCAAAGCTTAAAGTCCTTGCTTCACACACTATCTCCACGTTGTATTGTTTAAATGAAGAGTAGTTCAATCCTCGCATTAACGTTATATTTGAGTAAAACATTTATAAATTAATTAATTATATGATAGTAATATTTATGTATTTCATTATATAGGTTATAACATGCACTGTCATAGATAATATTAATATTAATAATAATATTACGATTCTTTGACCTGTCTAAGGAAATATGTACAGCTATGGAAATACTAGTTAATGAACCCCTACAATTAACTAGTTTAAATTGTAACATACAAAATAGCTAGGCGTCCATGTCAATAAAATATCTGTTTCCTCACTAGTTGTGTATTCTTTCATAAACATGAATCTAAGATAAATCAAATTGTAAATTAAAATAAAAAATTGTTTCACCTGATGTAAATAAAGAATTATTTCATGTTACATAAAATTCATTGTGGTAGTCATATACTTAATGTTTACAAAAACTCCTTTCACACACATATTTAAACGAAAACTAGTGTTGAACTAGACTCAAACTTCTATAGTTTTGAACAATTCTATGTTTTACTGGGATCGTCCAAAAGATTATTTTAAAATAATCAACCCACAACAGTGGTCATATAGTCTGACGCATCAGGCTCCCAATATAATGGATCTGGAAAGGTCAAGATTCGAATCTCGGTCGGGTGCACTGAAGTTATTTATCACAAGAGATTTATAAAGGTTGAGTCTCATATCCTTCTCGCTAATCTGGGTGCATTTCTTCTAAGTTACCTTCCCAATAGCTGCCCATTATGAGTCATTAATAGCCTAATAATACATAGTAAATAAAATAATGTAGGCCTATAGGCCTATAATTTATTTATAAAACAATGAAAATTCTTATGTTTGCAAAGCCAAGCATCGAATACAACTTTTGGTTAGCCGGTGTAATTAATAAGTATTGTCTACTTCGGGAGGTTTATGAGGACCAAGGCGTCAGACTAACCTTGTCTGGTTTGCCGATGACCGGTTGTTAAGGCTTTGAATCCCAGCCGAGTTCAATTAGGCTGTTTTCCACAAGATACTTCCTTCCACCACGCAAATACGGTAAGACTTCCTTTAAATCTACCTTTATCATCTCCATCCCGCTAGCGTAAACATGTAGAGAGCCCGGAGAGGTGGTAACACGCACATAATGGGGTTAAGGAATGCTTATCGTGTGAGTGTGTGTGTGTGTGTGTGTGTGTTGTACAACGTAAGGAAGGCTCGTTTAAAAATTATTTGTCACGTTAGAATACATTTTGGCCGCCTCTTGCAGCACTGGACAGACGGGGTCACATTTGAAGAGATTTTCAACTGAATGAATTGAAAGAGAAACATATGGAACGTAGTTAAAATGATAAGAGAAACATAGATCGGAAATCTATTTAGAAATATTTAGTTTTTGGTCAACATCTTGGCAGGCAAATTGTAAGTAAAGATGGGGAAAGGATGACTGAGATTTGAATATACAAAGCAAGTGTTGACGGGTGTCGATGTAAGCAGCTACAAGGAAATGAAGAGAATGACTGAGAGTAGAAAAGAACGAAAGATAAGAGTGGGTGTCAACCAATCACAAGAGTGAAAATATGAAGAAGAAGAAGGCAGTAATAATAGATTTGAGAGTTCTATCTCTAATAAGTATTTAAGAAAGAAAATTGACTAGATGGTAAGCTAAGGATCTGATTTGCTCAGAGAAAATCTACCTAAGAAAATATACAGTTGAAACAAACGTTTTTTTAGTAGTAGCTTAGTGAAATATGAGGAAATATAAATACATTAGGGTGTATTATTATAAACTGAGGTGAACTGGTGGTCTAGGGGTAAGGTGTCGGACTTCTTAGCTCGGGTCCGGGGTTCAATCCTCGGTCCCAGCACAGATTTATCTGATTGCCAAACCCTTTCTTCACCTCTGACAAGACGTGTATTAATTACAACTTGTGAGTGTGTGTAATGCCAGGCCTCCTCCGTGGTTCGGATCCCACGTTAAACTGTAGGTCCTCCATTTCATTTCACAATCACCTTACCATTACACATTAGCGTAATAGCGTATAACGGGTAGTAAGACGTGTTGCTAATAATAATAATAATAATAATAATAATAATAATAATAATATAAACTGTATCGGTATTGTACTCGGAAACATCTTAAATAATAATCTCAAGGTGAAAGTTTTAGCTAAAGACTTGTTCGATAAGTTTCATCATACATTATTTTTCAACACCTGACCAAATCTAAATGTTATTGGAGATTTTTATTTGGAATATTATGACTAACTACCCGTTCGGCTAGTATGCATATGTATTAAGCTAGTGTGTTAGTGATAAGGAAGGTTGAATTTAGAGTTAGCTTACCCGCATAAGCGTGGAGAGACTATTGAAAAAGTTAGAAAAAACCAACCTCAATCCACCCTACCGGGAGTCGAGTCTCAATCTCACCGTCACCGGTAGTCCAGTGAGGACATATCCCTCCACGCAAATGGGTAACTCTTCTTCTAAACTCAATCCTACTCACCCTATCACATTGGTGTGATTAGTAGATAGGCGTACAAACCGACCGTGTAGTAGGGCGTGCTATTAAAAAACATTAGTTTTAATTATTTGAATCGAGATGTTAACAAACAGTTTGACATTAGAATAAAAGCATGTCAGCCAATATTGATAATTTTACTAAATATATTAGTTACTTTTTGTTTTACCAACCTACCCAAAAAGTTTATGTTTTATTTTTGTCACTTCTGGCGTTATCCCGGAGGCCCTATATAACACAGTCTGCAAAGTTTATTAGAATCTCAGTATTTGTTTTAAAAGTCACAAGACACACACATAGTCAAGTCGGTTGAATGCAATAGTTAAATAAATATATTTAAAACAATATTTTCTCAGAAACTAAACACTAGAATCGAAATTCTAACTATAAAATTGTAGCATTGTCATTTTTTAAATAATTATTCTTTCGCAAAATAAAAAAGGAATATCTTTAAAAAGGTAAATTCATTATTATTGTAGCTGAGATGGTTTAATAAAATATCTTTCACAAACAGGGAAGTTTCTCCGTAATTTCAATTCGTGCCGTGTAAAACATAGACATTAATATTATAACTTTCAAAAATCTTCATTATTATCTTTTTTTATAAATCTTCCTCTTTTTATGTTGAAAATTATGTATATTGGAAACCGTTGCCGTTAGAGAAAGCTAAGCAAACATTTATATGAAATTTGCATAACTTGAGGCTTGTTATGCTTGTGTTCCAGTTTTTGTCCACAGATACAGTAAAATTTACATTAATTTTATGTAAACTTTTTTTTATAAAACCAGTAGTAACATTCGCAAAAAAAACTTAAAATTTTGCTGGCAATTTATATTCTTCCCATAGCTGGGATTTTAGTTTTTTTTAATATTAGTATTTTAACATTCTAACACTTTAGCTTAGTCGATAACATACCTGTCTACTGAGCTAAAGGCCCCGGCTTCGATTCCCGGCATGGCCGAAGAATTTATCATTGGTGAAATGTGTGTTTACACTTTCACATTGATAAATTAACGGTCGGGGACTGGATGTTGTGCCTGTCCTAGTCTTAAGTTATATTATAAGGCATATGAAGCTAGGACAGGCCTAGCAATCCGGTAGGGGTAAAATATATGACTTGAATAAAAAACTGACCCAGACCATAGGCTGGAAAGAGTATTTTAACATTAAGGATATTAATGACACAATTTAAAAGGTAGAAATTTTGAGAGTAGCTTTAAATACACCAGAATTTGAGTGTAAAGTGTATGATAAAACCTCTGTAATGAATTAAATGTGAAAATCCATCACCAGTGTAAGAGATTGAGATTAGAATTTAAACCTCTGTACTAGAGGTAGTATAGTCTAATGCGAGATTGACACCTTCAACCTTGTGACCACTGTTGTGTCGGTTATAAGTAATTAGAAAAATTGTCTATTCTAAGTTTATAGGAGTCAGATTATATTAATGATTACGCTGATGGAAGTGATTATTATTTGTATTCATAAATATCGAGACAAGCACTGTATGTAATATAAGGTGGGGATGTAGGGGACGAGAGAAAAGAGGTGTGTGTGTTTGGGGGGGGGGGTTTGTAGTTTTTTGTAGCAAAACATTTTCTTTGGCCAAAATAAAAAAAATATTATATGCAAGAAAGCAACGCTAGACAATCAAGTATATAAGAAAGCTTTGGGGATGAATTACTATTATAACTACAGACATGGGCCTTATCTCGATTATAATCGAATAGATTAAAAAATGACAGCTGGACACGGGACTCGAACCAAACCTGAAAGCTATTTGCTTGAAACGTACAATGTATTTGTACTATTGGCAGCATAAAGCCACAACCGAGTCTCCGGTGGCTGTGATATCAATGATGGCTCTTATTAGCCGATGATATTCACACGTCCATCACAGACTATGCCTTAAAATGTAAGTTAAGGGTTACCTTGAGCACGGACAAGCCTTTGGTAGCTCAGTGGTAGAGCACTGGTGCGCTAAATTAAAGGACCTGGGTTCGATCCCCGTGTCAAGGTGTCATTTTTAAATTTATTAGAAAATAAAATATTGCTTCAGTAAAAACATAGAATTTAATTTTCTTCACATGGTGATATCAACAGTTGAATATTTGTCATGAGCATAGCGGTATTAAATGAGACACTTTTTAAATGAAGAGAAAAAGTTGTCGTTAAATTCCAGGACACACTTATACATAATTCAAGAACTGTTGATATCACCATGTTAGTAAAATTAAACTATGTTTGTACCGAGGCAATATTTGATTTATTTTGACCAAAAAAAATTGTTACGAATTCTGCAAAAACACTTATCTATTCTCGCGTGCCCTACATCACCCCCTTAAGCGTTAGACTAGTTTTGTATCCACCTTAATATTAAAAATGGGTTACATAGTTACATAAAGATAAAGTTCAAGGCAAACAACAATTTGTTAAAAGGATAATGTGTTACATTTACAAAATGATTCCCATAAAGGGTGTCGTGTTGCTTTTTCTGTCCACACAACATAACAATAATGTTAATCAATGTAGTCCAGTAAATACGTTATGAAGAGTAATATATCAGGTGGGTTACAAAATGCCTTATTTAGTTGTCACCCTTTCATAGAGCTTTATTTGATAAAGTTAGCATCAAATTATTTAGCAAAGTTAGATAGTATACATCGAGTTATACAACTCTATAACAAGGGGATTAACATTACTTGCAGTTTCAAAAGTTTTAATTTGGCAACCAAGGTTTGGTAAGTTTAATTCAATGCTATAAAACGGTAGGCAGAAAATATATAGTCATTAAAGGTTTGATAATTAAATCATTGATACGTACTTATATAGCTCTAGGTGTCCTATATCAATACATATTACGGGAACTAGTTGACTATAGTCAACATGTTACTAGCCCCTATACTTTGGTTAGCAAACTGCGTAAACGTCAAGACCACTATATGGGGTCTGCACACAATATCCCTTACACTAGGGACAAATATGTCCTAATTAGGACATCGCAGCCTTAATCATATATCCCCAAAATCGCCCACACAGTCAAATGTTGAAATAATCATTAGATCACAACGCGTAGTTACCAAGTATCTTAAAGAACCCGTCCAAGGGGAAATAAATACAGTCTTGTAAAGGATTAAAGAGGTCGGACATGACAAAAAAAGGGTTGAATAGAGAAATCAAAATAACAAGGAGAATACAAGGCCATAAAGTGGGACTAAAGCCTAATTAGGCCATGAACTACTAACCACAACTCCCAACTAGCTGTGTTGACGTTGCCCCAGTAAAAGGAGACAGAAAGTCGCTCATAGCAAAACAACTACTTTAGAACTACTTGGCATAGTATACAACTACCAGATCAACAAGAAGTCGTTAAGCGACCATTAAATAATGGCTAAGCCATCGGAGTGGTTTGTAATATAAGTAAACAGGGTCTACACATAATACGATTCAACTGTCTAGTCAAATTTGCTTTAGCTGAGCCTTGACACGGCTTGAGGCGAGACAGAGAAACTTAATCTGCAAAATATACACAACCATATGAAACAAGACTTGTTCAGTAGGAACTAATTGCCCAGCTATCTATCAACAGACACACCTGGTCATATAAAACTAATTGACACCAATTACCATTTAAACCTAATATACGTATGTGGCTGAGTCGTTAAGCGATCTACCCTTACATACCAAGATATAGTAGCCAACATCATGACCAGTGTAAACAAATCTTAGTCAGTGTAATAACTGACTGCAAAAAACCAATAATCCCGGGAGGGACCGTCTGCCCAAATAGAGTAGACAGGCAGCGTAGATACTCAAAATAGATATCCTCGGTGTGGCGGGACGCTATCTGGTGCTGACCCATGTCCCGGCTTCGTTCGACGCCATAGCGCCGTGGCTTGGTACTCCTTGCTGCAAGTCGATTAAACGTAGAAAAGACCAAGCTATTAATCTGTTCAGTGGAAAATTTAATATCGTTCTTTGTCTATTTTAGATGATACATGATATTAAATAGGCTCCCCGATTGACACCAGACTAGGAAGAGAAAGAAGATGGGGTCGACCAATCACGTCTCAGGGTTAGAGCTCTGGGAGGGGTGGATGCCATAAACGGGTATAGGCGCATGCGTAAAGAGTTGACAATGAGATAAATGAAACAAGAAATAGTTTGTTTCAGTATTTTTCTGTGAGTTACCGCTCCAGTATAGTTAAATGTGGCTCCTTAGAGAAAATCCCGCAATACAACCACTGCATCTTCTAGACCATCATGTTAAGTCCAATCTCAACCACTGTTCTTATTGAGTCATTATTCATTTGAAGCGAGGTATAAACACTTAAATGTGTGAGCTAATTTCCATTGGCTCGGCACAGTTTGAAAGTCGAGTGTTTATTTAATCTGTGCATCCAGAAAGTATAGGTTAAATACACATATCAGCAGCCATCAACAAGTTTCTGAATTTGGGCAGTCATCATAGTTGAAAACATTGAGAGACGCTGAAACTCGTAAGTTTCATCTGAGATACTTTAGTTAAAATCTTGGTCGGGACGGATCTTAGTGTTCATGTAGTGGGAAAGCAGTTGGATTACGAACGTTAAAGGTGTGTATAGGCTTTAGCAGGGGATCCCAAACTTTTTTGAGACCACGCCGCCCATCGTATGGCAGATTATCCGTGCGACGCCCCTGTACCCAATTTTTTGTTTTGAATGCCCAAATTTTATTTGGTGGCATTTAAAAAATAATTGTTATTTACATTACTTGCTTGTATTCTTTTAAATGTAAAAATACAAAATTGGAACAAAATTACGGATATTAATAAGAAGAAATTAGAGTAAACATATTTTTGTTGTATATGATCTAATGTGTACAGTTTGTTCATAATGGCGAAACAAATGTTTTCTAGTATGATTTTTCCATTTTTTCGGCTACGTCTTGGATAGAAAACAGAACTCATAGCTTAGACAGACTTACTACTGACTGAGCTAAGGTAAGCTTAATTAGACCTACTTAAACATTGGTACCCCTAGTGGTGGCCGAGGGGTTTAACTAGTCAAATTGGTCTCCGTTGACAAGAATGTCGATGTTCGAATATCAGTCAGATAAGGGTGGCTTTCCACATATTAATTTCACTATGTTTCTCCCATATTTTCTTAGTTTTAATGTGCGTGAATTGCCTTAATATTACCCTTATTGTTTATGGCTCCTAAATTCAATAGTCAATAACCCGTCTGTTAAACATACAAATGCATATTTTTTATAATAAAATAGAGGAATCAGTCAATACAGTTTTAAAACAAGTGAGATCCAACTCCAGAGATTCTCTTCCTGGATTTATTTTATAATTTAATGCCACTAAAGCTATTTTGAGTTGGTTTTTAATGTTAGTTGGAGGTTCAATGCGTTCTCAAAAAACTACAGCCACTCCCCCCACGGGTAAATCTACAACTATATTTATTTGCATTGCATAAGATCTTTTTTTTTATGTTTCTTATTAAATGTACTTACTCTTAACTCAAAGTGAATGGTTAGAAATAGATATCTAATCTTCCTCTAAAAGTGGACCCCTTATTTAACAAGGTCCCAACAGAACATTCTAAGATGATTGAGGAGTGTTTGAAGCTTCAAGACTGCCATTCCCATAATAAATAGCGTAGTGTGAGAATATTTCTCTCCAAATTATTAGTTTTAAAAAACCTGTATCAAACGTTACAATAATGATCACGTGTTTACAAATTTACCTAACCTAGAGCATTTCAGTGACCTAGGGCAACAGACGTTGCACTAGTGACCAATATTGTGGTATGTAATGTTGTCGGGGTTGGCAGAACTTGTTTAAACTGTGCACTCCGCCTACCATGTAATCTTGACTTATATTATGCACTATTTTATAGCCATAGTTTGATAATGCAAGATAATCTTGCTACCTTAAAGGGTAGATGAAGGGCACATGTGATATATTTTCACCAACCTGTTCCCCATTTAACCAGCCATCTGAAAACTCTTATATACATACCTCACACTGGAAATATATTTCTGTTGAATGTCTTGAAGAGAATATAATATCACAGGTATAGTTTAATTAAACTAACTTTGCTTACCCTGGCAACTCATCACGTCATGCCACTGCTAGATACCCAATCCTAGCTTCAGGAATATCATGTATATGGTCAATGAAACAAACTCACAAACAAAGTATTTATAAATTTAATTTCCTGGTTTAGGTAAAATGATTTGACTCTTTTCAATTTTAATTTTAAGAAATTCACTCACAATAATAATCATGCTCTTTATATTTCGTATTACTCTCTTTTCGTTTCGCCAACCTAATCTAACTTAATCTAACGTAACTATTAGGGCTTTAAATACTGAACAACCTGCTTCATTGGCAGCATGGTAGGCTATAAAGCGTCACTCTCCTGTTAGACTAGACTGCTGAGGACAGAGAGATTGGGATTTCAATCCCGGTCAGGTGTACTAAGAGTGGTTTTTCCTAGATGGTTTTCCATTCGCCCTCCACCCAAACGCAGGTACATTTACTCTAAATTTAGTCTTCCTCATCCCTAACTCAGCGTAATTAATACATATGTGTATAATCTTAAAAGTTAGTAAAACAAGGTGCTAAAATAAATTGAACAGACACTGGTTATAGAAAGGCGAGTCAGACGTAAACAAACACACAAGGCTGGATTAACCGGTGTTTTTACAACAGTGCTAAACGTGATATGGCCAACCCGGTCTAAACCACCCGTGTATTTCAGCTAGGATAATCCCAGATAGTACCAAACGTTCTGCGCACATTGATATAGATTTCTCCTAAATGGTTATCCACTCTCTCTCCCCGCAAATGTAGATACATTTCTTCTCAATTCCACCTCATAAGTATAAATACATTCGTACAACCCGAATGGTTACTAAAATGCGATGTAAATAAAATAAAAAAATCTTCATATATTTACATGCTCTTAACACCATGTGATTTTACCTAAATATCTTCTTAATCTCCCTTCTCTAAATTCTGGCTTCATCTTCCCTCTCTCTTTAGTGTCGATGTTCCGACAGCCCAGTGGGGTAGTAAGACGTGGAGCACGTAAAAAAATAAAAACAACGTTGTATTACTATTCAAGTAGACCACGATGAAAATTGATTGGTTACCCCCGGTTTAAATCGAAATCCCGCCTGATAGGTTGAAATCGTGCAAATCCCTGACAAAATTTAGCTGATATTTGTATTTTATAGCACATTGCTTTTTTTTTTTTTTTTTTTTTTTTTTTT
>CABFWO010003814.1:8659-27446 GCA_902155825.1 Timema genevievae
ATATATATATATATATATATATATATATATATATATATATATATATACACACACACACACACAAAATCAATATTAAATGTCAACCAAAATCCCAATAGCTACTGTATGTCACAAAACAATCAATTAGACTAATTGCTTCAATTACATAATAAAAACAATGGAAGAAATGTGTTGTCAGTAAATAATACGAGTACTAATATAAAATAAACTTATATACTGATATTAAATTAATCTTAAATAACACATTAAAAAAACAAACATGAAAACTTATTCATGTATTCAATCCAACAATTTAAATTAGTTGTTCCTTCTAGAAAAAAAAACAAGTTATGAACCATGTTTTTTTCTAAGTTTAACTATAATAAGTAATATAACCTTTAAACAAAGTATATTTACAATTTGGTATTAAGTTACCTGTAAGCCTCCCGTGGCATAAACTGAAGGTTAGTCGACAGTTGCTGTAAATGTAGCAGTGGAAGTCCTCGTTGTGTTTCGGGATTGTCAATTTCAAACATAGGGAATATATACTACCATACTACTTCCTTCGAAAATAGAAATCTTTTACGAAACTGTTGATCAGAATAAGCCTAAAAGGTAGCCTCAAAACACTCGTCAATTACAAAAAAAATCAATAATAATAATAATATATCTATATATATTTACTCATCATATAAATTACACTCTAAGTTATACTAGCATCAACATTTAATTTATCAATTGTTTTGTTTTATTTATTTTATTTATTCTATTGGTAGCTTACTACTTATTGTTGATCATACTACAAAACGTTTTATTATTTATAATAAATCGATATTTCACAAACCTTCCACCAGTATTTATTTTAAACACATCATCATCATAAATAAGGTAATTAATTATAAGCTTGTTAGTTTAAGTTATTATTTATTTAATATTTAATATATTAATTTCTAATTTCTCTTTGTGTAGAATAATTATATTAAGACAATATTTTCCTTTTTAATTATTCCTCCTTCCAGCTACATAAGTCTTTGTACTTACTTTTACAAATTGCTTAAAATTGTTACTTGAAGTCCGTACTCATCTGTATTCTAGATTCTTTTTTGAGATTTTTGTGTTTCTCAAATACCATAGTAATCGAAGTTTAGAGCAACCTTCATCTTTTTAAATGTAAATGAGAGTATATTTCATCTAAATTACACGTTTCTTATTCTTAACAAATTATCATTGTTAGTGCTTCCACGTATAACCCAAATAGCCAAAAAGAAAATCTTGTAGTTGAACATTAATTTTGTACTGTAAATATTTTTATAATAATTCTCTCGTCATCACACAGCTGTAGAATTATGTAAATATCACTATTCTAATGCCCTCTTACTCTAACAGCTGTAGATTGTTATCAATATCACTATCCTAATGACATCCTTCTCTTAAGGCTATAGTCTAATGTCAATATCACGACTCTAATGCCCTCTTTCTCTAAAGGCTGTAGACTGCTGTCAATATCACTACACTAAGGTCTTCTTCCTTTAACGGCAGTAGACTCATGTCATTATCACTAGCTTAATGCCCCCTTTCTCTAACCGGTTTAGACCATTGTCAATATCACTACCGTAAGACATTCTTCCTCTAACGCCTGGAGACTGTTGTCATTATCACTATCCTAATGCTCTCTTTCTGTAAGGGCTGTAGACTATTGTCAATATCACTATTCTAATGCCCTCTTCCACTAACGGCTGTAGAAGATTGTCAATATTACTACCTTATTAGCCTTTTCCTCTAATCGTTGTAGACTTTGTCATTATCACCAACATAATGACCTCTATCTCTAACGGCTGTAGACTGTTAGCAATATCACTACTCCATTGTCCTATTCTTCTAACGGCTGTAGACTATTGTCAATATTACTATCTTAATGACGTCTTCCTCTAACCGCTGTAGACTGTCATATCACTACCTTATGACATATTCCTCTAACGGCTGTAGATTGTTGTCAGTAACACCACCCTGATTTCTTCTTCATATAATCACTGTAGACTATTGCAAATATGACTACCCTAATGACATCTTCTCTAGCGGCTGTAGACTGTTGTAAATATCACTACCATAATGGCATCTTCCTCTAAATGCTGTAGACTCTTATCAATATCACTACCATAATGTACTCTTCCTCTAATGGCTGTATACTTCTCAATATTACTACACTAAAGAAATCTTCTTCTAACGGCTGTTGACTGTTAACAATATCATTACCATAATGACCTATTTCTCTAACGGCTGTAACCTGTTATCAATATCACTATTCTAATGCTTCTTTCTATAAGGGATGTAGACTATTGTCAGTATCATTATCCTAGAGCCCCCTTCATCATTGAACACTGAATGAAATAACATTTATTTTACCTATTGCACTTATTTTACAATGGGTTTGGCCTTAGCCTAATTCAAACCATAAGTTCAGTATTGCTATAAATCAGCGTGGCGGTTTCAAAACTTTTGCTCCCCTAAGCATGATTATATTATCCACACCCCTCCCCACTTTTTTTTTGTCAAGGCCTTTAGGAAGTCTTGGCGTGGGTGGGATTTAGTATTCGAAAATTATTTCTACGAAAGATAATAATTTATGTAATACACGTATTTAGGTGCACAACCATTTAGGGAAATAAATCTTAGTGAACCAATCCAGGATTTAAAAGCTGACTCCTCAATTAATGTCATGCCAGAATGGACGGGCTTTAATATATTCATAGAGCTCTCTTTATGGCTTAGCACAAGTTTCTACTGATTATAGTTATGTTAAGTTAATTGAACATTTATTACTTAGTAAAGAAAACCCAGACGCAGATGAGAGGATAACATTTCGATAGACTTGAGAGAGATAGGGTATAATGAGATAGACTGGATAAAATTAACTCAAGATAGGGATAGAGTGTAATGAGGTGGACTGGATTGAATTAGCTCAAGATAGGGATAGGTCACGTATTTTTGTGAGTGTGGTAACGAGCATTCTAGTTCCTAATGCCATAGAGCAAGTAAGCAACTTTTAGTAATGCTATCAATTTTATGGCCTAGTTTTAAAATATTGTTAATTAGTATGTCCATGTGTGTGTTTTTGTGTATGTATATATGCTGATTTTTGTAGAAATAACAGTATCTGGTAGTTACTAAGACTACTTAAACCATTTTAATATATCTATACATCAAGTAATGCTATCTGCAGCTGTTAACGTTGATAGATATTATCATTAACTAAAAAATAACACAAATAATACAGTAAAATGTTATCAGTGTTGGCTGCAAAAATATGTTTGGATTTTCTAGACTGTTCTTCAAACCAAAATCATTGTATATAGACCATATACATCTTAAATATAATCCCAAACGCAAAAGATGTATGAATTATATTTTCCTTTTACTATTTTGACTGCCTAGTAATGTTAGTACCAGTGGGCTCACTGTAAAAAGGCTTCTGTCTCATCTTGTATGGTTTTCTGGTTACGGGGAAGTCATGGTTAAAATACTAGCTGATTATGTACTGAGATGTACTTTTCAAAATTATTTTTTCAATTATTATCCTTGCAAATGAGACTGCATTTCTTCCCAACTATACGGTTGTGATCCC
This sequence comes from Timema genevievae, assembly GCA_902155825.1. Lineage (NCBI taxonomy): Eukaryota > Metazoa > Arthropoda > Insecta > Phasmatodea > Timematidae > Timema > Timema genevievae. The sequence goes on from CABFWO010003814.1 coordinate 12,261, forward strand.
CACACAACAAGTGTAAATACGCGTTATAGTCTTTATGGCTAGCAAGACGTGGTGTAAGTGACAAAATTACCTCGTAAAAATATTCAAAATATATAAGTAGGATTTAATTAATTAAATAAATTAAAATTTTCGAGGTATCATTGTAACAAGATTATAAAATAAATATTTTAGTTTGCGACTACTCTCTGTATTTTCTTCCTACACTTATTATGTGTCATTCTAATTTATTTTGTTATATTTGCCCAAATCCGCAGTTGCATAGTTTGGGGTGTCACTCTCGAAATATACTGGTGCCATGGTGACAGATATATAGGGGATAGAATCCTGTTCTGATTTACTGATGGTGTTTTTGCCTCCTAAATGGTTCCACGGTATAAATTCACTAAAATAAGGGTACAAATTGTAGCATCGGATGGTTCACTAAACACACAACACCAATATCACAGGGTGAAGCTTACCCTGTTTGTCTGTGGTCGAAGGCTGCGTGGAAGAACGACGTAAGATCAGCTAGACACACCTTCTTTGACCCAAGAGAAAAGAACACTAGCCTAGTGGGCTGGACAGCAGTTTAGCCAAGACCGCGTGTGGGCTGGACTTGCGCAGTGAAGATATTCTCTTTTAGAAGGTTCCCGAAAAGCCACGGACCTTCCCGATGCTTGTCGAAATGCGCTAACCATTGTTCCTTCGTATTCCAGAGTGTTCCCCCCCTTTATTACCCGTCATTCTTCTCCCCTGTGTTTTAGCCGTATATATATTTGTGCCTGACCCAATGAACGCCACAAATGGGACAGAGCTGGATCAGAGATAGGATAAGCTTCGGCTTCCTGCGACTTAAATGTAAGAACTAAAATTCAGTTTCGGCAAATTTAACTTCTTTTTTTTATTTATTTAAATATTTCAAAATTCCATTTCGGCTCTCTTTTTTTTAAAAAACCTAAATTTAAATATGAGTCTGACTGTTTTACTTAGTAATGGCGTCTAGTCGCCGATCGAGATATAATTATTTTGATTGTATCGATAACGGCTGAACTTTAAATTTTTATTAATATTTTTGTTTAGAGGACGATTGTATTATTGGACTTAGAGTCCATGTTGTTATTTTACAACTCGCCAGTGCTGATGAGCAAAGTCATTATATATAAATTGTACATATTGTTATGTTAGTGGGACAGTTAACTTTTACTGTTATATTGATATTAAATGGTCTTATGGTATACAATTTAGTATCTTAACTTAGATTTCTTGGGGTTAATTTGCGACCTGTTATTCTTACTTGGTTATCTTGAGAACAATTACTTATAGGAAATTGGAGTCCATGTTGTTATTTTGCAACTCGCCCGTGTTGGCGAGCAAAGTCATTATTGGCAGGTTTACTGATTATTAGGTTAATGGTATTGTTCATATTTACTGTTATTCAGGTTTTTATATTAGAGGATCTTCTAGTTAACTTATTAGTATCCTAGCTTAAATTTTCCTTGCGACTTGATCGCGACGTATTGTTATGAGCAAAGGTTTAGAATTTGAAGATGGTATATCTACTGGTAATTAATAATATGCTATGTGACTTTTGAAATAATTACGGCTTAAAGTTTTTTGTAAATTAGGACGCCGTCTTGTCATTTTTATAACCGTCAATAGCTCTCATGTATAAAGATACTACTCTTATGTTAACTTTTAACTAGGCAGATTATCATTCCTGCCCGGACCCATTTTTGTGGGATAATTTTCATGTTAAGTTCTAAAGCACTTCTACATTATATATATATTGTCATAACAACAATGTTGATACTGAATAGTGCTGTTAAATATCGGATTGTGCGATCCCTAATAAATATTGACTCAACACGACTTATTCTGCTTTTCTTATTTTTATATGCCACCTCATGTCCTAGGTTTTAGTCCTAATGTCATTTATTTATTAATTATGAAATATTAGGCAGGTTGATGCATTTTATGGCTCTCTTGAAATAGACGGCCCCCTCTTTTTTACCTTCTCAGTAACAGGTGGGAGTGGCGAGCATCAATGTGTAATGTTTCGAAAATACTGAACATTCCAGATCTTAAACTCATGCGCACTCACTCTTGTTATTTCCCTTTTTTTGTATTGTCTTTGTATTGATTGAGCCTCCTCGCCTGAGGATGGTTCAAAATACTCTTAATCTAGTTCATTAATCATTACTCCATTAATTCTAATCTTCGGATAAACCGAATAAGTAGTAAGGCTGAGTGCATAAAAAAAGTTTTGATTTAAGTGAATAAGTAAGTTTGTCTCGGTGAGCGAGAAATTGCCGTGCAGACGTCCTGCTTTAACACAATATTTAATTCAACGATACGTTATTTTCAAAATATGGTTCACAACAAAATAAAATCGAATGATTTCATCAGCTCTCTTTTTCTTTAACAACCCTATATTTTAAGTTTTATTAATAGATAAAATGTGTGAAAATATAATATTATCCAATTTTAACGACTTATAAATTATATGTGCTGATTAAGACACTATGCTTGATAAAAAATAGTTATAAATAAAACTTATTTGGCTATTTTAAGTGATCCCTCTGAAATCCTGGAAAATCTATATTTTCAATCTCATCTAATAGTGTTTTCCCCACTAATCTCAAACCCCCTACACACACTCCTCCATTTTAACACTGATTGTGATTTCCAAACTATTCCGATTATATTTGTTAATGTTTTCATAACGAGTTTTGAAAAAATTACAGTGATTGTCCAAAGATTTTACGAGAAACGGTGAATTATGTTTTAGTATTTTCGAGTATTTGATCGCGGTAAATATGATGCCACCCGGATTTATCCTGCAAGAACTTAAAAATGAGGCTATCTTTCCCACCCGTGTCGTAAATTCAAAAATTATCTGCACCTTGCACGGTGCTTATATCCAAAGAAAATTACAATAGAATTTTGAATAACGAGTTTCTACAGTTTCCCCAAATGACTCATAGCCCGTAATTTTATCAAGAGGAGAAGGTGGAAATATGGGCTACTGATTTGATTAACAATTGAAATTTAAACTCTTTTTACTATTGATCTAAGACATTGGGTCTGTGTATAGCTAAACATGCTTACTTTAAGTAAGTAACTTTAAATTAATATCAGATATAAATATTTTTTCGATTAATAGGCATTTTTAATAAAAACAGTAAAATACAATTTTTTTTATAATTAGGGTATAATAATGGGCTACACTTAAAATTCAATAAAAGATTGTAAAAAATATGTTTAAAAATTAAATCATTTAAGGGAAATGTTTGTTCATAAACAGAAATTAGTACAAGCCTATATTTTACAATTTTTAAAAAATATATTAAAATACAATTTTAAGATAAAAAGCTCTTAAAACATTTTGCATTTTATAAACAAATTGCTGTAGTAAATAAACACTCATATAATTTACTGTCTTATTGTTACTACATATTTGTTTATCTAATTGTCTTCTCTGCTTCAACTTCACATTTCATGAAGTCTGCATTAGTGAAATGTTTGTGTTCAAGGGAAATCTCTCTTTTGACTTAAAGCCATTAATTTCAATTCCCCAGTTTGGACTTTAAGTAACCTTTACGTAATAGGTCCGTTATATCATAAGGAGTGATTGCTTTATTATTGTGACGAAACTACATTCTTACTTCCTCACTGCGAAAGCCTTTAAAGAGCCCATGAATGTTTAGTCAAGGGCTGACACCAGTGGGTTGAGTGAGGAGGCAGCACGACAATGGTAACGTGATTGGCTCGAGCCATATCGATTACATCTAGATTGTGAGTGTGGTTGCTGTGTCCATCCAATATTAATAAAACAGGTGATTCTTGAGTTGGTTGGGTATGTTCAACAAAATGAGCTAACCACTCAGTGAACAGATGGGTATTGTACCCATCCAGATGGACCCAATTTAACTATGAGGACAGCACCTCATCAGTTGATCAGACGTGTTGGTTCTGGGGAAGATTATCATTGGAGGAACGAAGTATCCACTGACACTCATCGCTGCAATGATTGATATTGTAGCTCTTCTCTCAGCTTAAGTCATTGGGGCTACATGTCTCTTATCCTGCATGAGTCAGCAGCCTCGTCTATATTATAAACTTTCGCTATGATACTTAAAAAAAAGTGTTTTTATATGCACACAAACAAAATAATAGAAATATCGGTGAAATAAAAGAAAAAATATAGCAATATTCACGTAGTTTTTTGTAGTTTTTTACAGGAAAGTGCTGATAATAAATTTGTAAGAATTTTCTCTGAAATTAAATCAAACACTGACACAGTTTAGGCACGTAATATTTTCGATTGGAAATTTTGAAAATTTTCAATTTTGAATTTTGAATTTTGAAGAGTATTTATTTAAATAAACTCTAATTTTAATAAGATTCTCCACTTGTAAATTTAATTGAAAATATTTAGTTTCTGGAACCATCTCCCAATCCTGCTGAATAGTCATCCTGTACAAGATGTAGTTTCTTTCTCGTCAAAATATTCTGTACAGGGGAAATCATCCATTTTTCCAAGCCACCATTCTAAATATTTTTCTTTCGATATTAATTTCTCATAATTGGGAATTTTGGAAAATGCAGAAACATCGCCAAGAGATTTACTATCACTGCTAAAATAATAAGGTATAATGAGCTATGTGATTAATTTAGGGCTTGTTTCAGAAAATTGGTCAATAGTTATAGAAATGTCTACGTCATCTGGATATTCAACTCTAATTTTTATATTTTCGTCCAGGGAGATAATTTTGAATTTAGAATTGAATTGTAAATTTTTTCGTAGGAGGGTCAATAACTCAACCCGTCGAGCCACCACATTATATGTTTGTTTTTGGAAATTGAATTATTGTTACTGGGAATTTAGGAGGCGGTCTTTTTTTTTTCTTGATCTTATTTGATTGTTTGGTAGAATGTTTGTAATATAAAATTGTGGTCGTTTAAAAAATTTGAGTGTTAATTAACTTAAAATTTAGATCGAGAACTTATTTCAAAATGTCCTCGAACTATTTGTAACATTGTGTTACAATATACTGCCCACCCACATGTTATATTTGCCAGTATAGCGGTTGCTATCTTTTCTAACTTAAGTGTTCTTTGATTTGAAGTAACTATATATATGAATCACTTAGTAATTTCTGTCGCCACTTGGGCAGCTAGCGTCTGTCATGTCGCTTAAAATTCAAAATAACCATATCATTAATTAATTTGTTGTTAGGCATATTAGAATTTAATTGTCTTGATATTGAGGTTATCGGTGTTTGTTATATAATCCATTTTTTGTTTTGGTTACTTAATGGATTATAAGGTGATATATTTATTAATGCAGCGTAGCTCTAACTGTTTGATACATTTAAAGTAAATTCATAACACTTAGATGATTTTCCAAATCATTTGCTTAAGATGAAAAGTTTCATAACTATACATTTCTTCGAGTTTTATACCACCTTTTATTAGCAAGTAGGGATATTGTTTACGTCTCCCCACTTTGGGTCGACATCTAATAGTCCCGCGCAGAGTTTGACTTTGATTATGCAAGCCAAACTTTCGTGTCGTTTGAAGTATCAGCACGATATTAACGTTTAAATTTAATCCTTTTATGTCTGCCTTTATGAGGGAAATCAGACAGTTTTTATAACAATTTAAAGTAGACCATTAGGCTCTTATTTTAATAATTACATAAATATTATTTCGATATGCATAATTATTGTTTTTTTGTTCTAGATTCAATATTGGGGTGACCTGTCTCCTCATGATTCACCCAGTTAACTACAGGAGATGTTATATGTTAGGAAACAAACTAGTAAACGTTTTGATCTTTAGTAAATATATTATCATTTGATTAATCGCCAACATTCTCCTGTTTGGCCTTTGAAACCTTGTAAATTATTGTTATTGTTATTGCTGATAAATAAGCTTTCTATATTGTTATCAAAATCTGGGCTATGCTTTACCAATATGCATGTCCCTTAGTCTCCAGACACCAACCTTTGAATTCATCCTAGATCTGGGGAATGAGGTAGTTGTGTGCCTGGTTACATTAATAATATTATCTGGATCTTCTTGTAAATTCCTATTTTTTTATTTTCTTTTGATTTGAACCACCTGAACTGCAACACTTCCAGGGGACCGTCTTTTGCGGCTATTTTCTACCCTGCATTACACAACATCATAGCTTATCTTAGAATCCATCTGGTTTTAGTAAATACCACGTAAACTGACAGGGATGAAAACAGGAGTACTTGGATTTGGCAAGATAAAGCTCTACCATTTAAATTAAACAATGTGGTATTAATTATTTGGTTAAAGTTGCCCGCAATTGATGGTTTTAAGCCCCTGTCTATGAGGAGCTTTTCATATAAATTAATGAATTCATTGTCAACTGGTTAAAATATTTTCGTTATATTGTTGGTGTGTTTTTGCATTGATTGTCTTCAAATAAAAAATTATTACTAAGTTAGTACTGATAATGGCTGGTAGAGCACAAATACATCTATCACTATACATATGAAACAAACACTCTAATAGTTGTAATCCTTGTAATTTTAATAATGACCAAGTATTTGCAATTGGGACTTTCAGGAAAGTACTTTTTCAGCTAACCTTGTTCAATTTCACTATAATGTATAAATATAATAAATAGATACCCATGTGTGAGATACCTATAGAAAATTTATGCTTTTATCATAGAATACCTTGATTAGATAGCAGATTATCTTGGGTGATGATGTCATTTAGGTTCTTTTTATTCTTTTATCCTCGTATGTGAGGCTCCCGAAATGTCGTGAATAATATTATATTACAGTATCACGTGTAATATTGTCGTTTATATTTCTTATAAATCTGAACTTCATTAATAAAACTCTTTCGTTTTTTACAATCAAGAAATGATTAGTATTTGTTTCCAGGAAACATGATGTATTTCAATATATTATAATAGTGGTTTCCTAGATACAGATTATTTTTGTGTTTTATTTTATCTATTTAAAATATTTATTTTTCATGAGTATGGTCTATAATTTAAATGAAACTATTTTGTGAGTATCAGAATATTTTCATGTTAAATACATCGATATTAAAAAATCTTCAGGTTGTTTGTTCCTTCACCAGCCAATAGAACAGTCTCCACAACTTCTATAATACTATAACCATTCTTATTTTTAAAAATAAAAAAATTGTAAATATCAAATTAGCGTTATAATACAAAATCAAATGAATAGTTATTCTTACTGAATCGATCTTCTTTTAAAAGCTCTGGAAAATTTAAAGCCAGAAATAAACGATATGATATAGATAGGAGAAAGAGTTCTTCAAGTTACTTCAAGATGTATTGGTTGATATAAGTCATTTAGAACAAAATTTATTATTGGGGAACAACAACTATGCAGTGATCTAAAATAACTAAATAAGTAATTAATGTAAATATAGTATGTGTATTTGCTACCATATTTGACCAGTTTTATTAATTGGAATTCAGCACATTTCCCCCCTAGGTGGAGTCCAAAGAGGGGGAGGGGGGCATTATTTTCATTCTTCGGTATGACGAATATTTCAGAAAATGAGAGATCTGTACGATTTTTAAATTATTCTCATACACCCAAATTAAAATTTTGTAATGGTACTCTTTGACCTCGAGATTACGATGAATCTTTTAGTTTTATATGTTTTCGAAACAAAAATGTGATTTTTTGATTCTCTCTGTCTTGTCCGTATCTTGGCCTGGAGCCGAAACTATTTTGCCGATGACAGAAACCTCATATATTGAGTAGTTAAGAGGTTATCCATAGGAGTGTTTGGAACTATCCATCCAACCCTAAAGTTAAGGGTAGTTTACAAGAGATTTTTTTCGAAATCAGCTATAAGAATTTTGGTTAAAATTTGTATCCAGACTCTTTTTAATATTACAAACATAATGACACAACTAATAGTTTCGATAAAATGAGTTGAAGGGTTGTTTACATAGGCGGATATCAACAATGTTGATAATATCCATACATCTATTTGAAATACGAAATTATTTATTATTGAATAATTGTAAAACTATTAAAATAAAACAATTTTAAATGAAATATATTTTATAGACCAATAATTTCCAAAAGGATAGGTAAATATATAGTTTTAAACATAGGTCTGAGAAATGAAGCGATTGTTTATGTGTTTAAATGTGTAAATATTATGTTTCTGCAACAATTTATATTATTTCATATCAATTATCTTACGAGATTTTAGTAAATGTTTCCATTTTTAGGTAAAGGTCTGAGAAAGTTTGTAAGGGGCACCGTGAATTTAAAAATATATTTGTTTTGAACTAAAACTTCATTATTTGCTCATATAACTTATAACTTCTGACCTTTTCAAAAATATTATTATGATAGTTTTACTGTGAAATTGAAAGTTATTACTCGTTTTACTCTAAAATATTGAATTTTTTATTTAATACAATCTCTGAATTTTTAAATGGATTCAGCTTATTTAATAACATATGTAATGAGACTTCACATCCTCATATATTTGTATATATCATTATTTTCGTTAAAAATTATTGAAAACAAGATGGTAGCCCTTTTTTAATATGGACCATGAGACATAGCATGTTTCCAATTTTTCTTCATTGATTTTGTTTTGGTTTGAATACATTTAAAAAAAATTAAACATTCTGTCCTTGAAAATCCACATTTATATGCAGGGAAAGTGGACATGATTCGAACCTCAATCACTCCGTCCTCGGTGGTCAAGTTCAACACGAACCTAGCGCGTTATCAATCAACGCCTGAGAGTTGAACGTGTCAGTTGAGCACCCTAACACTGAGCCAATCCTTGCTGTGAGAGCTGAGTAGATCAGATGACTTCCCTAACACTGAGACAATCCTGCCTGTGTGAGCTGAGCAGATCAGTTGATTTCCGTAACACTAAGATAATCCTGCCTGTGAGCTCAAAACCAATTATGTATATTCAAATAAATGTACAATATCGTTATTATAACTTTATGGATAGTATTTATATAAATAATTGTAGTGGAAATAGCTGGGCTCCCTAAGGGCTGTACTTCCATTCATTCAAACTCTTGTTGGGTTGTTAACCGGCCAATTTTATGTAAATTCATGTCCCCTTGTTCCAATCATATCTCCGACATTCTCATGGTTTATTATTTGTTTCCAAATGAAGGTTAAAATATTGTAATAATAGGACTAGCAATGACCATCTATTACAGGTGAAGCTTGTGATATTGTAGCCCTGGATATAAACATGAGGATTAGGCCTATATGTAGTGAAATGGTAAGCTACGACAATTTAAAATATGAATGCTGAAATTCATGGTTTTTGGAGAAATGGTAAAAAGATCCATTATTTTTAAAATCTCATTAATTGTTATAGTGTTTGAAATATGTCTTTCCAAAAATTATACAGAAAATTTATTTTCCGCCTACACTTGATGTTACTCAAATTACAAAGAACATTGAATTGTGTATAACAACTTTATGGTAATGTAAATACAGAGAACATTGTATGTATAGTAACAGCTTGACGGTCACGTAAATACAGACATCATTTAATGTGTAGTAACATCTTGATTGTAATGTAAATACAGACAACATTGTATGTGTGATAACCACTTGATGGTAATGTAAATACAGATAACATTGTATGTGTAGTAACAACTTGATGGTAAAATAAATAAAGACAATATTTTACGTGTGGTAACAACTTGATGGCTAATTACTGTTACGTATAGTACCTTAAATGCTATGTACGCTTAAATAACATACAATTATCTATAGTTTGATGACATTGTTTGGCTAAGCTGGTCGTGTTTAGAATCCGGTAAAAATTGTTAATTTAATACATGACCGTGGATCGGAACGGGATGCTATCCCAATTCGGGCCATCATATTTTTTGTTACTATAAGGTTCTAAACAATAAATTTTTATGATTTCAGATGGTGAGAAATTAAGTAAAATAAACTAATAGACAACAAAGGTATTTAGATTCGATGGAATTAGTAATGGAGGCAGTTATTTCACAAGAAAGGTGATTTTTAAAGTCGTCTCAGTAGGATAACGTACCAAAATATTCTTTGGAAAGATATGTAAAAAAGAAAAAGAAGGATGCTGATTACAAAATAGATAAGTCGGAAAGGAAATTTAGTAAGGTTTTTACTCCTGAATAAGAGGATGAATTGGTAGTGTACTTAAAATTTATGGAGAATAGACATTTTGGCCTTACGATGAAAGATTTGAGATTATTAGCCTACCAATTAGCTGAACGAAACGGCCTAAGCCACATATCTAACACCACTGCTATGGCAGGTTAGGATTGGGTTAAAGGATTTCTTGCAAAAATCCTACATTGAGCATTCGAGTCACAGAAAATACATCGAGTGCAAAAGCCATGGAATTTAACAAAGTAATTGTTTCGCAGTTATTTTCTTTGCTTACTCAAAATATTGAAGTACAAACTCACAGGTGAAAAAATATTTAACTGCGATGAAAGTCGATTCTCAGTAAATCCTAAAAGCCAATCCAATTACATAGCCCTTAATGGAAAGTGACAAGTAGGGTCACTGACTTCTGCAGAGTGGGGTGAAACGGACACTCCAGCTGTGTGCATACCTGCAGCAGGGTCATTTATGCCTCCTATGCTTATCTTTCTAAGGCAGAAAAAGAAACAAGAATATGATCTTTGTTTACCTCAGGTAGGTTGGTCTGAGACTCACTCATCAGGCTGAATGACCACAGAGTTGTTTATTGTGTGGTTTGAAAAATGTATATACTTTTCTAAAGCAACGATAGAGTCTCCTGTTCTCATTCTAGCCGGTCATTCAACCCACAAAAAAACTCCAACTAATAGACATGGCCAGGGATCATGGAGTGGTGTTGCTATGTTTGCCATCCCACACCTCCCATAGTCTCCAGACCCTGGACGTAACATTTTCTAAACCTCTAAGACTCTACTACGTGAATGAAATGAGAAAATTACTCAGGTGCAATCCAGTAAATGTTGTTATTCCAGGTGTCTTCGATCTTTGGGGCAGCATTTATAGACGCTGCTACAATGACAAATGCAACTAATAGTTTAAAAAAAAAGTAGCTTGACCTCCTGATCCTAATGTGTATTTGGAGGCCGACTACCTATCTGCAGCTACCACTGACATACAGTTGGATAATATTGAATGCCCTACAACAAGCCCTACATCTGCCCCTGAAGACATTTCTATAAAACAACCTACATCTGCCTTTGGTGACTGCCCATCAACTGTAATTGAACCTCCTACCAAGAAAACCAAGACACGTGAATATTTGAATAAAGAATCCCAATCCGGATGCTCCTCCTGGGTGTCAAATGGACCTTCTCCTATGCCTAATCCCTCAGCATTTCAAACTGCATTACCTGTGATTTTAATACAGATTCTACTGATTAATCAAAATGTGAAGAGGACTAATAGAAAAAAGGGAAAAACTGCTGTTTTGACAGGATTTCACAATAAAAAGGAACTATTTTTGGTCCTTAAAAATAAATAACAGAGGGAAAAAGAAAATGGCAAAAAAAAAAAGAAAAAAATAACAAAAATGGAATGGAATAAAACAAAATTGTCAAGCAGACTTCGAAAAAATCTAGAAAGGTAAAAATAACATTGCAGAGGACAGTGATACTGATGAAAATGAAGATGTTACATGTCTTTACCGTGGAGATTTTATTCAACGTCAGATGAAGGCTGGGAGTAGTGCCAGAGTTGTCTAAAGTGGCCCCACAACAATTGTAGTAGTATTTACAGTGAAGATGACGAAGCAGTCTTAGTATGTGAACATTGTTAAAAGTTTCTAATTTTAAAATTACATTTTGCTAATTTCTGTATTCATTTGTTCGTTAAAAATCATGAGGCAGAACGGGACAAATGACATAAAATTATGAAAAGTAAAAAAATATATATTACTCATAATGTTTTGCATTTTCTTTATTTCATGCTCTTTTATATATAATAAACTTTTAATTAATACCAAAACTGAGTCTTCACTCGCCCTAATTATTTATGTATGATTAATTTTAAAATCGCATCCCGTTCCGCTTCAAGGTCCCTGTACACTATTTTTTAATTATATCTCCGTAAGTCTTTCAGATATGAAGTTACTTATCAAGGAGAATAGCCTATGTAGGACTAATTATAATAAAACATCTATTACTTGAAATATCCTCTTATAAAACCAATAATTTAAATAAAAATAAATATCTTTTAACTTTTCCAACACTCAACTTTCAAAAAAATCTTACCCTAGATGTTGGTGAATGGCAAAGTTTCATTACCCCCCAAACACTAAAAAGTAGATTTGCAAAGCCGTTCGTCTGTCTGTCTCTGTGTCTGTCTTACTCTAAAATTAATATTAGGTAGTTTACTAAAGGATAAAAAGAATAAAACCAATTTTTTCAAAATTGGCTTTATCAATTTTGATTAAAAATTCGTATCTATGCGTTGATTAATATTTAAAAAAAAAGCTATTTTCATTCTCCCATGAAAATGAATTTAGGATACTTTACAGAAGTGGGAATTTCCATATATCCACAACTATTTGAGATAATAGATAACTTATCATTGCAAAACTTTAGTAATACTAAAAATAAAAAAAACATTTATTTGAAATCTATTTTTAAATAAACCAATAGTTTCTTAGATATTGGCAAATATATTTATACAATTTTGTGAGCTTTAATTGTATAGAGAAAATACCTAAATTTTAACGCAATAATTATTTAATGCCATAGAATAACTAAATAAGTAAGTCTCTCGAAAAGTTTATGTTCTTTTCTATCTCTATTATTTAAGATTCAGTAGTCAATACTTATCTATTTATTGTTCAGCATTTAAAAATGAGGAGTTTTATAACAATTCGATAACCCTATGATGTGCAACCCCTAATAAAATATTGAAAGTCTTATTTGGAAGTTGAAATATTAATACGAAGTGTGGATCCAAAATACATCTTTTTTATTGGTAGAAATATAGAGATAATGACGTTAATTCTTTAAAAAGAAAATTATAATATTTAAAACTGGGAGTAAAAAAAAAAGATTTACGTACGAACTTATAGCGTAAATTGTGCTCAGGTTTGCTAATGTATATTATTTCGTTTCACCTTTATTATGGGTTTCGAATAAGTATTTCCATTTTTAAACAATGGAGCGAGAAAGTCAGTGTTGAGTTCCATAACTTTTTTTTTTTTAGGTTTAAGAGAGTAAAATACTCTTCAAGTTAGAAGCTAACTTTATACACATCTGCATTTCAATTATGTATGTAGAGATAAGGTGGTATCTTTGCAAACTATAGCCACAAACCCACATAAAGCCACTTGGGTAGACAAGCACGAGGTTAATTTGTATGTGTAGAGTTCTAGAGATCGTGTTAGAGTAAGAGAGTCACTTTTCATACTCAGGGAAATGATCTAATATGTACAATAAAATAAATAAAATGTTACATTTACAATTGTTAAAAATATTTATCTGAATAGCAAAAACTATGTGGAGCAGGCAAAACTATTTCCATTCATGAAATTAAAAATAACTAAATTGTCTGAAAAAAAGTTTAACTTTGATTGTACTCCACGGGAACAGTAGTTTTTATGCTACTATATTTTTTATATTGTGTAGAGTCAAACTTTAAAGTTAGTATTAAAATAAATTTAAATTAAATAAAAGATCTCATCTTATGTGCAGAAGGGCGTTGTTGGAGTTTTTCTTCCTATTAAAAATATGGAATTTTCTAGTCAGACTTTTCAAATTTGGATTATGGGTGACATTAGTTTGACATAAAATTGTGACTGCGTACAGCGTTTTGTATCTAAAGCAACATTAAAATGGTCTCCTCAACAGGAAGATGTCTGGATTATTTATCTCCAGATGTGTATGGATAGTGGTCATCATTTCAATTAAAACATTTATATCTTTGTTTACTCAATCATCAGCCTCCTTTGGCATTGTAATAATAATATTATGGTGTGAACGGTCAGATTGATGAACTCGAGTATTAGTCCAGGGAATAGAGGCTGAAAAGGGGGCCTTACCTTACAAAAGATCAAGTAGTTCAAATTTTTTTATATGTTATATAGGTTGGTCCCGTGGTTCAAAATCCAAGTTTTTGACCTCCCCGCCCTTGTGCGTTTGCTGTGGCGCGCCAAAAACACGACAAAATTCCGGTCGTTTTTCAATTTATTAATCATATCGTTTTACCAATGCATCTTAAAGAGAAAAGTTGTAATTAAAAGTTATAGAGTATAAAATTTTCTACAACTTTTGTATTCAAAGTATTTTTGTAAAACTATTATGTAAAGAGATACGCAGCATCAAAGATACAAATGTTTCATAAAAATTGTTAAACATTGTTAAAAACGCTCCGCTCCTGTATTCCAGGAATTCGATTCAAGAGGTTGCGTGCGCGTGCTTGTGTAAACAAACGAACCTAGGGGGAAGGAGAATGGAAGAGTGGCACCAGCCATCCCCTAAGTAATGGGCCTACAGCACAGCTATGGATAAAGTATTTGAAAATGGTGACACTGGTGAAAAAGTTCATCGAAGCATAAAGAATGGGTAATTGGTCACTCCACATTCAGACTGTGAAGCAAATTATTCCATTCTTTCACGCAGCTGGGCATTTATTTTACGCTAAATGCGCTCACCTTTATCTCCAAGATATGTGCAGCTTGCAGGAAAGGATGGACCCTGAAGATTATATCCGATTCACAACAAAAGGCTACTTTACCATTAGGAGATCAGAAAAGTTTTGGTCAGGCATATGATCGGGCGAACCCGCATAGAAAGAGACGACAGAGATGTGGGCAAGATGAAAAACTGGCTGTTGACACATTCTCCTTTTCCAGTGATTGTTGTGGTTACATCTATTAGTTCTGGTGTCGTAGGCAGCGAAAAAGCGAATTGCCACTTATCACAAGAGTTTGGGATAGCAGCAGTTTCTAGTATCATTGGTGGTAATTTTGAATCTTTGAAATTGGAAAGGAGCAACAAGGTGGTGACATTAGCATCTGAGATCAACTTTTTGAAAGTAGGGGATAATAAAGTGACAATTGACCCTCTGACACTTTTTCAGAGAATTTGCATTGCCAAGCAGACACCGAAAGATTTGGAAGAGTTTTTCAAATATGAACTGGCTCCTTACCCAATGTCCCTTTTTTCAGAAGACG
>CABFWO010003814.1:29426-78320 GCA_902155825.1 Timema genevievae
CTATTAAAACCACCACAGATCCAGCTCCTCAGTCAATCCTGACCTACATTTCCTGTCAGTGCAGGAAAGGATGCATTAAGGCCTGCAGTTGTAGAAAGGCCGGTCTCAAGTGCTCCATAGCTTGTAAAAACTGTTGTGGACAAACCTGTGACAATAGAGTGGACATCATAATTAATGACAATGAAGAAGACGATCCAACTGAACTGCTGATTGAAGAAGTCAAGGAGGAACTAGCTAAGCCTTCGAAGCCACACAAAACTAAACGTAGAAAATTATAAATTTTCTAAATTGTAAGTATTATTGTTACTACCGTTATTATATACATATATATAATATTAAAGTTTCTTCTTATTATTTTACTATACTATTATCATTATGCATTTTATTTTTCATTAAAGTTGCTTGGCTTTGCATAAAGAAACTCTTTTAACTAACACCCTTAGCTATACTCAAATTAGCGTAAATATTCACCTTATAACCCTTCAGAGCAGCGTAGCTCCTTTGTTTAGTCTAAAACAATATTTTTTGGTTTTAATCTTATGGCAAATTTAATGTCTTATAACTTTTATTAAAGACATTTTTCTCCATGACGTACCATTCTGGAGATATAATAAAAAAAATTCGACTATACTTTTAAAAAAGTAGCAATTTTATGAAAAATTTGTAACTTTGATGCTGTGTAACTCTTTACATAATAGTTTTACAAAATAACTTTTCATATAAAAGTTGTAGAAAATTTAATATTCTACAACATTTAATTACAACTTTTCTCTCTAAGATGCATTGGTAAAACGATATGACCAATAAACTGAAAAATGACCGGAATTTCGTCGGTTTTTGGCGCACCACAGCGAACGCACAAGGGCGGGGAGGTCAAAAATTTGGATTCTAAACCAAAGGACCGACCTATATAACATATCAAAAAATCAGAACTACTTGACCTTTTGTAAGGTAATATGTCTCTATTCCCTGGACTATATGCTGCGTAAAACATGTGACGCATAATATTTTGATGTGAAATGACCTTTAGTTCGATGTTAAATCCATACCGTACTAAAAAAAAGTTTCATTGTTCATTTTTACTTTTTCATAAAACCTCAGAGAGAAATATTTATGATCGTCAAAAAAATCTAACTAGATATTTTGATAAAAGTCTACGTATCACAACAACCTGAAAACAAACATGTTATTTTTAGGCCCAATCTTACAATGCCAGGATATTCTATTCGTTAGGGCTTAAAATAAGGTTAAGTGATAATGAATACTACTTTGGATGTTACAACGTTCAGTTACAGCTAGCGTCATTGTTAAGTTAACGCGAGAGTTAGAGAAATGAATTTTCAATCAAAATAAAACTCAGTTCATGACGAGCATTTCGTACACTTTTACTACCCATCTATTTCAATAAGGAAAAAACTTTTACAGAGAGTGAAAATATGTCTGCACTAAAAACCTCATCATAGTTCTTTCATTAGAAAACAGTTTTTTAAAAGCAAACTAATTGGAATTTGGGAGTTTTAATAATATCCTCATGTCTTTTAAGGTTTTTATAAAGAGTTCTATAAAAATACTATGACTTTCTAAGTTGTTTATGAGAAACTGTGAATTATGTATTAGGATTTTCGAGTATTTGATCGCGGTAAACATGATGCCATCCAGATTGACTCTGCAAGAACTTAAAAATGTTATCTCCACGCTCGTGTCGTGAATTCAAATATTGTCTGCAATTTGCTAGGTGCATATATCCAAAGAAAATTACAATAGACTTAGGACTAACCAGTTTCTACACTTTCCTCAAATCACTCATAGCCCGTAGTTTTATAAAGAGGAAAAAGTGGAAATATGAGATAATTATTTGCTTAAGAATTGAAATTTAAACTTTTTCACTATTGATCTAAGACATTGGGTCTGAGTGTAGCTAAACATTCTTACTTTAAGTTAGTAACTTTAAAATGTTATTATAAATAAATATTTATTCAATTAATAAGCATTTTTAATCTAAACCATATAACCCAATTTTTTAGAATTAGGGTGTAAATATAGGCTACACTTAAAATTCAATAAAATATCGTAAAAAATGTGTTTTAAAGATAAATCTTGTGTCATTTATTGAAATGTATGTTCATAAACAGAATTTAGTACAAGACTATATTTTACAATTTTTAAAAATATATTCCAATACAATTTTAAGATAAATAGCTCTACAAAATTTTGACGTTTTATAAACAAAATGCTAGAGTAAAAACACCCAAAAATTATACTACCTATCTTGTTACTTTATATTTTTACAGCTAATTGTCTTCTTTCTTTCAACTTCACATTTCTTGAAGTCTGCATTTGTGTAATGTTTGTGTTAAAGGGATATATTTATTTTGACTTGAAAATATTGACTCCAATTTCCCCAGTTTGAACTTTAAGTAAGATTTTTGTATTAGGTCCATTGTGTCATAAGGAGTGATTGCTTTATTATTGGGACTAAGATACATCCCTACTTCCTCACTGTGAAAGCCTTTAGAGGGCCCATGAATGTCTAGTCAAGGGGCTAAACCGGTGGGTTGAGTGAAGAGGAAGCACGACAATGGTAACGTGATTTTTTTGAACCATATCGATTACATTTAGATTGCGTTTGTGGCTGTAGTGTCCAACAATATTAATAAAACATGTGAATCCTGAGATGGTATGGTACTTAAAAAGGGTTTTAGCATGCACATAAACAGCGGTCTTACTACCGCAACGGGTAGTAAGACGCGGTACTAAAAAAATATTGCAATATGAGAACAGTTCTTTGCAGTCCTTAACAGGAAAGAGCTGATAAAAAAAATGTAAAATTTTCCTTGAAATGTTATCAACACAATGACAAAGTTTAAGCACGTATTATTTCCACTTACAAATTTTGAATTTTGAATTTTGAAGAGCAATAATTAAACAAATTATAATTTTGAATAAGATACTCCATTTGTAAATTTATTTGAAAATATTTAATTTCTGAAACCATCCACCAATTCTCCTGAAGAGTCTTCCTGAACAAAATGTATTTTTTCCTCGTCGAAATGTTCTGTACAGAGAAAATCATCCATTTTCCTAAGCCACCATTTTAAATATTTTTCTTTCGGGATCAATTTCTTATATCTTTGAATTTTGGAAAAGTCTGAAACACTGCCAAGAGATTTACTATTACTGCTAGAATAGTAAGGTTTAATTAACTTTGTAATTAATTTAGGACCTATTTCCAAAAATTGGTCAAATGTTATAGAAATTTCTAGGTCATCTGTATATTCAAATGTAATTTTTATATTTTAATCCAAGATGATAGTTTTGAATTTAGAATGGTTGACTGAATTGTTAATTTTTTTGGACGAGTGTAAATCATTCAGCCCGTCGAGCCACTAATTTATATATTTGTTTTTGGAAATTGACTTATTGTTAATGCGAATTTCGAAGGCAGCCATTTTCTTTTTCTTGATTTTATGTGATTGTTTGGTAGAATGTTCGTAATTTAGAATTGTGGTCTTTTAAAAATGTGAGGGTTCATTAACTTGATATTGAGATCAAGACCGGATTTAAAAACATCCTCAAAATAAATAATAATATCTAGAACTTCTTGTAAATTTCTATTTAATGATTTTATCTTGAATTGAACAGACTGAACTGCCAACTACTCCAGTGGATATTCTTTTGCGTCCATTTTGTGACCTGCATCACACATCATAGCTTAGCTTAGAAATTAGAATCCATCTTGTTTTATTAAATAGGCCTACAACATAATCTGACAAAGATTAAAACCCGAGAAATTTGATTTGGAGACAAAGATCTACCATGTAACTTAAAATAATATGGTATCAATTAATTGATTAAAGTGGCCCGTAATTGGTGGTTTTGAACCCCTGTCTCTGACACGCTTTTCAAATAAGTTTAAGAATTTATTGTCTTCCTGTTAAAATATTATCGCTCTCTTGTTGCTATGTGATTTCTTTTATCATCCTAAACTTAAAAAAAATGTTTTATTTAGTTAGTACTAATAATGACTGGTAGAACACACATACATCTATCATTATTCATATGAAACTAACACACTAACAGTTGTAATACTTGTAATTGTAATGATGACCAAGTATTTGCAACTGGGACTTCCAGGAAAGTAATTTTTCAGCTAACCTTACTCAATTTCACTAAAAAGTATCAGTATAATAAATAGATACCTATGTGTTAGATACCTACAGAAAATATTGGTTTTTACCATAGAATACCTTGATTAGATATTTGAGTATATTGGGTGATGATATCCCTTAGTATCTTTTTATTTTTTAGCCTCGTATGTGAGGCTCCCGTTATGTCAAGGACAATATTATATTACAGTATCGCGTATAATATTGTCCTTTATATTTATTATAAATCTTAGCCTCATTAATCAAAGTATTTCGTTTTTACACTCAACCAATGATTAGTATTTGTTGCCAGGTAACAAGATGTGTTTCAATATATTATAATAATGTTTTCCTAGATATATATTATTGTTGTGTATTATTTTACTCTAGTAAAACTTTTGATTTTTCATACGTATAGTAAATAGTTAAAATGAAACTATGTTGTGAGTAGTAGTTTATTTTCATGTTTTATGCAACGCTATTTGAAACTTCATGTTGTGTGTCCTGTAACCAGCCAATAGAAGAGTCTCCAAAACTTTTACAATATAAGCTAACATCTTATTAAATTTGTAAATATCAAAATAGACCTTCTAACATAAAATCAAAATAAATTGTTATTTCTACTCGAATCGATCTTTTTTTAAAAGTTCTGGACTTTTAAAGCCAGAAAATGACGATATGATATAGACTGGGGAAATGGTTCTTTAACGTGTTCAAGTTTCATTTGTATGTGTTGGTTGATATACGTCATTTAGAACAATATTTATTATTAGTGAACAATAACTATGCAGCGATATAGAACAATTTAAGTTCGAACTAACGTAAATAAAATATGTGTATTTGCTACTAGATATGACCAGTTTAATTAAATGTAGCTCAGCACGTTTCACCCCTAGGTCACAGAGGTGAGGCGCGGTCATTATTTTCTCTCCCCAGAGTCACGAATATTTCAGAAACTGCGAGATCTGTATAATTTTTTAGTTATTCTCATATAATTAAAGAGATAACATTGTAATTGTTCTTTTTTGACCTTGAGATTACGATGAAACTTTTCGTTTTATATGCTTTCGAAAGCAAAAAGGGAATTTTCGAACCTGTCTATCTTGTCTGTATCTTGGCCTGGAGCCGAAACCGTTTTACCAAGGGTTGAAACTTGGTATTTAGGGTAGCTAAGAGGCTATCCATGGGAGTGTTTGGAATTATCAATCCAACCTTAAGGTTATAAGTAGTTTACAAGACATTATTATCGAGATCAACTATAAGGATTTTGATAACAATTTGTATCCAGACTACTTTCTTTATTTCAATATTACAAAAAAAAAACGCAATATTTTACCGATAAAATTACTTCAACGTTTAGTAACATAGGCGGATATCAACAATTCTGATAATGCTCTTTGAAATACGAAACTATTTATCATTGAAAAGTTATAAGATTATTAAAAATAAAACACTTTTAAACCAATAATTTCCAAAGGGATAGGAAAATATTTATTTTTAAACATAGGTCTGGGAAATGATGAGATGATTGTTATAGCCTTTTTTCGAATGTGATTCTTTTTTACTCTAATGATTCTGCAGCAATATATATAATTTAATTTCAATGAGCTTACAAGTATTTAATAAATATTTATATTTTTAGGTAAAAGAGCGAGAAAGTTTTTCCGGGTCACCGTACATTTATTTTTACACCAAATTAAGAGAAAACATTTGTTTTAACTTAAAACTTCATTATTTTCTCCTATAGTTTATAACTTAAGAAGTTTCAATAAAATTATTATGGTATTTTTTCCGTTAATGTGAGCGCCATTATTCGTTTTACCCTAAAAGATTGCATTGTGAATTTTATACAATCTCTGAAATTTCAAATGGATTCAGATTATTTATTAACATATCTGATGACATTTCACACCCTCAAATATTTGTTCAGAACTATTTTCAATCAAAATTATTGAAAAATAATATGGTGGCCATTTTTTAATATGAACCATGAGACATACTATTTTTTAATTTATTTCCATTAACCAGTTCTGGTTTTTATAAATTTTTATAAAATTAAAGACCCTG
The DNA here is from genome assembly GCA_902155825.1 of Timema genevievae. Taxonomy (NCBI): domain Eukaryota; kingdom Metazoa; phylum Arthropoda; class Insecta; order Phasmatodea; family Timematidae; genus Timema; species Timema genevievae. Next base: position 35,639 of record CABFWO010003814.1, read on the forward strand.
TTCCTTGGAAATACAACAAGATTTACTTAGATTCAACTGAAGAACACATCTTAAGCAGTTTAATCAATATGGATTTAAAAAAATAGTTTTTTAAACATATAAATTCCTATTGTAAATTAATTTGATTTCATGCTGACTTTATTTAAATCTTTCTTAATATATTATAGTGTTAAATACTGTTATCGTTAAAAATGTAAGGGAATATATCATAAATTTTATACTTCTTGCTTAACTATTTCTAAGTGATTAAACAATCACTTTGATCACCTTGAATATTCCTAAATGTCATTTACCAATACATTATACTTTTAAAATTTAATGCTAAATATATACACCTATTATATACTAAAGTTATTTGGTACATCCAACTATCATAGTTTCTCACTAAACATGTGCTATTTTATATTAAAACATGGACTCCCTCTTGAAGATTACGATACCCCTGTTCAATTGACTACCTGGTACACATTCAACCAAACTAAACAAATGTTAGCATGTGACTATAGTCACTCATTGTACGTCATAAGAGATGAAAGAAACGTTAGATAATTTCTCAACAGGTACTTCCGGTCTCCAGTCAGTCAATAGAGTTGTTCATTACCTCGGAAAATTGAAACACACTAGTAACATGAAAAATATAGCATAGTCTACAAATAAAATGTATATAATTATGTCCGTAATAATAACTAGTTACCCTAACAAAAATACTACTTGTAAACTTTAATTCTAAATTGTACTTGTTTTAATCTGAAAGGTAGCAATATCGATTAAATAAAAGTACAAATACTGTGATAAATAGCTCTATTACAGTCACCAGTAATAAGATTATTACCTTTCAGTGTGAACGGGATGTACAATAGAGAGTGTTGAGTAAGATAATAACTAGATAATAATCCATGATCTGGAAAATACAAAAGATATAGTCCAGTCACTGAATGCATTGTTTCTTAACATACAAGCCTCCCTACAGACTAATAATTATTATCCTTTTAGAATCTTCGATATTTAACCTCTCACAAAAGAATGAATAAGAAAAATCCAATTCACTATTAATTAAATTAATCAAATAAGCCTGTTTCTAAATTAAAGTTAAACTAACCTTTTTAGTGTGGTTTTAATAAAAATGGTGGAATACACTATTATGAAAGTCAAGTTCAATATTTGCTTTTACATTGTAATTTCGTAATTTATTTATTCTTAATTAAATTTAACTGTTGTGATCTACTTGATAGAAATGATATTTTATTATCTTTTTACATTCAAATTATAAAGTTTTGAAAAATGTCACTAATATAATTCAAACAACCAACACAAAGAAACAGATTTTGACTACAGAGATTGACACAATTTGATTATATTTTTAGTTTCTGGTGGTAAAATACCGTTTGAAGACCTAGAAAGGCCAAACAGAATGTTGGTCCATTGGACTTTTACTGTCTGGTGGTAAAATATCGTCCGAGGATTTAGAAAGGTTAGATAGAAAGCCACTATTGGTGCAAATTCAAACAAAGTGAAAAAAGGTAGGGATGTAATGACCGGTAAAACTGTCCAACAAGGCTGGGTCGAGTAAACCAACACTCTTGTTTAAAATGTAGCCGAACAGGGGTGAAAAATGTACACTCTTAAGATAAAAGGCAGTAGGTTCAATTGTCGTATCAGTCGGTGAACAATTTAGAAAAATTATCATATTTTGTTATGTATTCTCATACTGTGTTATATATTAAATTAAAGGTGATACAATTATAATAATATGTAACCAACTTTGATGGCCGCCAGGTGTAACGCGCTACTCTCACAGTTAACTAGACTGCCGATGATGGGAAGACCTAGGTTTGATTTTTTGTCAGGTGTATTAGTTGATGCTAGGTGGATATATTTTGATTGGCTTAGAGCTCATCACGTGATCATGTTTATGTTCTGTGCTAGTTTTTCGATGAACGTATGAATCCACAGTTGCTTGCTGTTAGCTCTTCAGCACATGCGCTGTCATATACACACGCGCACTGATTTGAAATGGTTGGTTTTGAGATTTAATTGGTGTAGCATGCTGAAAATAACAGGCAGGGCTGACAGATTAGAGATGTTTGAGAAACTGACCATTATTCCAGTCACTGATGCTCACTTTAATATAAATTAGACTACCATTGAAGTACCCGGCTTTGCTTGAGATGGTAAAAAGGGTAAAATGGTTAAAATAAGAATAAAGTTCAAATAATAAAATATAAAGGGTTAAAATAAATATGATTAAATTTTAAAAATAGATAAAAAAGGTAAAAAAGTCAAAATTGTTAATATTGTAGAGCGGGCATATAGTAAAACTAATACAAATTAAAAGGGGTATAGAGGCTAACACAAGTAAAAGGGTTAAAAAGGGTACCCGGCACTCATCACGAGACATTTTTAGAATAATCGAGTCTCATAGATGATGTTGGGAAGGACACGTAGCTAGAATGAGAGAATCTAGAACCTTGTTCAGAATACTGACGGGCAAACCCAATGGGTAGAGACCATTGGGAAAACTTAGGCGAGATGATAACATTAGAATGGACTTGAAAGAGAAAGGGTGTAATGAGGTTGACTGGATAGAACAAACTTAAGGTAGGTATAGGGTGCAATATGGGGGACTGGATAGAACTAGCTTAAGATAGAGATAGGGTGTAAAGAGGTGGACTGGATATAACTAGCTTAAGATAGATAGGAGGTAATAAGGGGGACTGAAGAGGATTAGCTCAAGATAGGGATAAGGTTGAGTGCAATTGACAGGATAGAGCTAGTTCTATATAGGGATAAGGTGTAATAAGGGGGTCAGGATAGTACTAGCTCAATAAAGGAATATGATGTAATAAGGGGGACTCAAGCTAGGGATAGTTGGCGTACATTTGTAGGTGTGGCAATGAACTTTAGTTTCTAATGAGATAGTGCAAGTAAGTAAAAGTAAGTGACAAAAGGGTATAACGGCTAAGAAGATCAAAATAGTTTAAAAGTCCAAAAATACTCATAAAAGTTAAAAAGGTGAAATCATTAAAAAAAGGTAAAAGGAGTAAAGGAGTAGGCCTAAGTAAGTATAATCAAAATTTTAAAATTTCTTCTTCCAGGTGTCAATGTTCGTGTACAGGAGCTACCAAAACCCTCATTACACAACTATATGAAATGTTGTATTAAATCTATCTCTCAGCGTTAATATATCTTCATTTTTGTGGTTGTTAATTAAGTTAATATAAATTAAATACAATTGTTTGAATTCCGGCTTCTAGGTTCACATGTTCGTGGATAAGAAGCCACCTATAAAGTAAGAAGAGGAATATGAGGAGGTCAGCTGACCATAGGGTGAGTATGGCTACCAGGAATGTTGAATTACAGCCTGTCACGCCTGGTCATGATAAGGGAGGATCCATAGCTTTGCCTACCCTGAAGCTTTAGATAGGATCCAGCTTAGATCGATGAACCTCCCGACAGATGCTAAACTACTACTGGACAAGGTTAAAAACGTATTCGAATGGAGGAATGAGGAATTCAATGTTGAGGAAACTGACCAACACTTTGTGAAGGCCAACGGTCACATAGCGTTTGATTCGAAGCAGGTTTGGCCCAAATGCTATGTTTTCACACATAATCCGTGATGGTTAACCAAACAATATAAATTGGTCAGTTAAACGCTATGTGGAGTGCGACCGTTATGGACGAGACCAGGAAAGTTGTAGAGGAACTTCAGGTGAATATTGTATGCTTTCAAGAGCTTTATAGTACAGTTGTGTGTAGGATTCAGCAAATACCAGCTACTGCACTAATTGTGACAGTAGGCAAATCACCGATAAGTTTGGCGCCAGCAAAGACCACGTACATGCTGTTCAGGCGAGTGCTTAAGAGAGACTCGATAGTTAAAATAAGAAGAGAGACAATACAATGTAGTAGATCAACCAGGTTGTGTTGCGTTGTGTTGGATGAGAAACGTGACTTAGTGGCGCACGTGGAGAGCATAAGTGCAAGGGCAGTGAGAGTGATGAATAAAATAATCAGTATTGGACAAGGGAGGTTTAGACTGTCTATGTTCTTAATCCGTACATAACATCAGGCACTTCTGGTCTATATAGTGGGTTACGGGGCCAGCGCATGGGCGCAATTTAGAAATAGTATATGTTAGGTTTACTTTCTAAAATCTTTAGAATTATTATGTAGGATTTTGATTACGTGTTTATTTGTTAAGGAACAATAAGGTTTAATTGAGTAAAATAGAAAATGTAAAATATGAAAATGAAAAAATTATAGTTTAAAAATATATTCAAACAAACAATGACGACGTAATATATTAATAAAATTATAAGTTTAATAAAGTTATACATTGGAGATGCTTTGTCGTGCAATTGATACAAAAGAACACTGGTAAGAAATAAGCTTTATACTTTTAATACGAACCAATTAATGTTAAGACACTGTGTCAGTATCATCCAATAAAATAGTCTTAAAATATTTCACTTTTAGTTTTAATTACAATATTGTTAAACATTATCACTGGAAATAAATAGTTTTATTTATTTAAGGTAATTAACGTTCACTTTCTGAACCGAATGATTATATTAACACATGAGAATTTCTATGAGAAAGAGTGAAATAATTTACCAGTTTTTCCGGGATAGTATTTTCACACACATTCCTGGGTTCTTATACATACCACAATCGACATGGAACCGACGGTTTTACTTCCCCTTCGAAGGAAGTTGTGCTACGGATTTAGTTTAGTTTATATTGTATTGGCTAAGGTTTGACATTTATTAATCTTCGATGGCAACAATAAACTTTGTTGTGATCCTCAACAAAATTTGAATACAGCAGAGCGTCGATAATTCGGACTAATTGGGGATCGACCCAGTCCTGATTAAATACAGTCAGTTTCTATGCAAAAAAAATTTACAAGATAATTACGATAACTCATTATTAAGGTATAAACAGGTTTTCTCAAATATATTGAACCAAATCACATATAGCTACATTATAGTAAGCAAATGTCTCACATTGTAGTTTCCCAACCTCCACATGTTTGTGGCTGATCATGTAGTTCCTGGAAGCTCTAAACAATTCCTTAAACCACCTGGAACTTATCAATTCCAGGAGGAAGAGAATACATATTTCGATCAGTTTTATTTTGACAATATTAAGTTTTTAATCAGAAAGATCATAGTACAATTTAGTCAACGAAATACACCAATGATGTTATGGTTTATTTCAGCCATTTCCGGGGAAACGAAAGTGCATTATTGAGTCGATTGTAAGAAAAATTCTAATTTTGGAGTTTCATAAACCAAATATAAGATTTATTTTGTCTCAAAATAATACACATATAATGTTGTTATAATATGATTTTATGGATATTGTCGAGCAAGTACGTGAATCTAAATGATACACATATAATATTTTGTCAATAGACCTAAATTCGTATATATATCGTCCAATTGTAATATTAAAACTAATATTTTTTAATTCGATTTATTGGTCTCGGCGTTGTAATCGTCTATTTTTCTTTAATTTAATCAAAACCATTAATATAGAGTGTATTATTATCGTAGCACATATCGGTGGTCATGCAGAATAAATGTTAAGATTTTTGAGCCTAGTTTTACGATAATGGAACTTTTTGAGCTAGAAATCCAGACAGGAATATCTAAAGTGGTTTTGCATAAATTGTCTCCTAACTGTCGCCATCCTTATAATAGCTTACATTATACACAAGTCCTGGTATGATTTACGAAACTAACAAAGATTACAGCAGCACACATAGCACTCTACAACCAATCACTAATCCATTAATGTTATTTCAACGGTAAAAGACTTGAAGTCTTCCTCTAGACTAGAGGTCTGCAACCAGTGAGCCGCACGTACAAATTTGGTGGCCCATAAAGTGTTGGCCTTACTTACATAGCAGATTGCCCGTATCATTTTTACAACGTGTATTTCATACATTTTTAAAATTTCATAAATAAAATAATAAGTATTGGGAATGTGGAGAGCTTTGAAACCTCTATTATTTTCGAATAATTAATGGCCGATTAGTTGATTCGAAACTTTGAATAACAAGCGCGAATAATAAAATTATAATTATATATCTGTATATTCAAGTGGGATCTACTGCTTATGCAACAGGACAGTTGGCGTGAGCAAGCAGGTAGTCAGGTAATCTTCTGTGATTCAGAAATAAATATCCTTGTGCTTTTTGTTCTATTAAAATTTTGCTGCTTTTCAGAATAGCTTATTAGATGTGTAGGTTCTCCGAAATGTCATCTTGAGACCTTTTGAAGAGGATTGTAAAAGTTTCACGCATTTTTTAATAGGTGTTAGTTGACACCCGGGAAGTTTGAGATATTTGGCTAATATGAATTTGCATATATTGCATTTAAAATCAATAGTATGTTCAGCATATTGAATTGAAAAGTAGCTTTTGGTCTTGATGTATACAGGCTTACATTCACATGTCAACTTGTAGATACCACTTTTGGTATATTTATTTTTAGAGTTGAGATTAGATGATGGACATTGTGGAATACCTACAGATCCAAACAGCCATTCTGAAGCGCAACAAAAGTTTAAATGAGCAAACTAATTTTGATAATCAATCCCTTATTAACACAATTAGAAAATTACCTCAACACGTAAAACTAAAAAGTAATCTCGATTCCAACAATTCTGGTTCTTCCTCCATCACAATTAAAATCTATTCGGACCAAAATCAAGAATATGAATACCGTAGATTTAAATGCCTCATTTTAATTCAATTCTACAGATTTTGATGAAAACAACAATAACATATCTATCTATATTTACTCATCATATAAATTACGCTCTATATTATACTAGCGACAATATACCATTTATCAATTTTTTATTTCATTTTATTAATTCTATTGGTAGCTTACTATTTATTGGGTGATCATCCCATAAAAAGTTCCATAGTTATAATAATTTAAAATTTCACAAACCTTCTGGCAATATATATATTAAACAAATCATCGTCATCTATAATAAGGTAATTATAAGCTTGTTGATTTAAATGATTATTTATTTAATATTTCATATATTATCTTCTAATTTTGCTTTATGATTTACATTTCTAATGTTTAAATTTACTAAACGTTCAATTTTATTTATATTTTACGTCAACATTGTTTGTTTTAATACATTTTTCAAACATAATCTTTTCATTTTCATAATATACATTTTCTATTTTACTCATTTTAACCTTATCCTCCTTTAACACCTATTACTTGATTATTTAATTTCAATTTTTCAGTTTTCCATGAATATGGTACGTTAATAAAGTACCGAAACATGTTGGATTAAGCTTCCATATTTCTCCATCTGATCAGGAATACCAATAAGGAATAATAGGAGGATGATTTCAGATAAAAATTTGATATAGCTCGATCTTTTCATTAAATATAGTTAACAATCAATTTATATAATTTAATCAAAATTTTCGACTGGACATGTTAACTTTATTTTAAATTGTTGTTTTAAATAAGTTTTATTTTTCATTCTTGTATTAAAGTACGTTTACATTGTAACTTAAATATGTGGTGAATGATAGTTTGACCATTTGACTATTTTAAATTTCTAATTATTGAGTCAATAAATATTTAAAATTTAATGAATGTTTATTATAAGATAAGTTTTATTCTAAGAGTGTATATGATTTGTCTAGGGTCTTCTCTTGTACACGGATCTATTCCAAGTATTCACATTTATAAATTCTTTAATTTGAAATTATATCGTCTCAATTTTTAAATAAAAATATCTAAGTCTTAAAATATTATTTATATATAAGTAATATATATATATATATATGTCGCCAAAGAAAACCATTTTTAATTTGGAATCGTGAACATTTTAAACCACGATATTATGTTTAATCTTTGCGTTTTATATGCCCTCGAAAACCAAAGTTTGGGTTTTGTATTTCTGTCAAACCCCTTGTCTGTCTGTATGAGCCTGACACTCAAGAGAAAATGATTTGATGGATTTCTTTCAAATTTTATTAATTATAGCCTATATTATATTATATTATTGCTATACCTTGAGGCGTTTTTTAAATTTTGATTTAAGCCATCAAATTAGGGAAGTTTACTGATAACTGAGTATTGAAAGTTCAATTTAAAAAAAATAGTTTAATTATTTTATTTAAAATGAATATTTGAGTGTGTTTATATTGATGTAGCCAGCGTTGGATGTAATTTGAAATGATTACAAGAAGATATAGGTTTATTGTGTGCTGTGGTAGGAGTGAATAGCTGAGTTTCCATGGAAAATAAACAAGATTTTCAACAAACTGACATTGCCATGGAAAGTAAACAAGGACTCATAAATTGGGACATCTTAAGAGTAGACATTTGATATTAATTGTTTAATATTGAAATCTATATACATGTCTATTATATATTAATAAAATAGTGCATATGTGCCAATATGTTTATTTATTTTAAACCTTCTAGTTTACAACCATAAAATGGCCAATATTCAGTTGAAGAAGAAATTGTATAAATTTTAGTCCAATGGGAAATATTGTGTCAAGCTAATTAATCATTAGCCCAAGTATTAATATAGTTGGGACGCAACAAGTGGTGACGTGACCGGGATACTCACATTCTGGCGTGAATGGAGAACAAATCAGGGATAGTCTAAGTTGAAAGATAAACGTGTGGTGGACTTCAACGAAACAACAGAATTACCAACAGACAAAACTACGACTATAAGACCTTGCCACTTTACTAGAAGGAGATACACCGACAATCGTCGGATAGGTGTAAACTGTTAGCAGAATTGGTGAGTGAGAACAGAGTATAAAGAGGTCGGTACTTTCCAGTGGAGTGTGGAGTGCGGTGACACAAGGTAAGTGATCCCGTAGGCATTTTTCAAGTAAGTACATGTCTTATAGGACGTAATAGATAGGAGGAGGATATCAGGATATCTCTTGTCAAAGATATCAAGAAATGAAATCTACGAGGACTGCAAGGCAAATGAAGACTACCTTGGAAGTAACAGGAAAGACCGTGGAAGGAGAAGAAATGGAACACTTAAATGAAGATAGTGGCACAGACTTGGTAAGCAGATCAACCAGTCAGTTGAGGGTATTTGAGGATGATGAACCAATTGAAATTAAACCAGACGATATGACGGTTGAGCAACCACAAACATTTTTTAATTAACCTAATCAAGAATGTTGCAACAACTCATGTAGGTAAGATCACAGCAGAGGGAGTGCTAGGTTCCCCAACTACATTAGATATGTCACTATTGAATACACTTTTAGAATCGATTTCAAGAGAAATATCATCTTCCCAAAAGAAGACAGAGGAGATGATTCAAGGGATGACGACCACATTTAAAGTAACCCAAAACGAGACAGGGAAAACACTAGACAAAATATTAGATTGGCAACTAAGATTCGAAAAGAAACAGGCAGACATGGAGCAGACCACTAAAGAGGTACAGCAATGCGTACAGTCCATACAGGAGGGATAGATCAAATTACAAGCGGTCTTAAATACAATGAATACTGAGCAAGAAAGTTTCAAGGGGAAGCAGCAGGTAGCAACCAAATGTGCGAGACAAGAGATCACCGAACTGTCCACACGCGTGACGCAGTTAGACACTGGGGGAAGTACCCAGAGACCCCCACCGCTAATAAATCCATTATTACTACTAGACGGACACCAACACAGAGAGAGGAACACATATGTAATATAGCACATTTGAACGCACAATTCGAAGAAATCAAAACAAGAATACCTAAATTAACTGGCCAAAATTGTAAGTTTCGATCTTAGAATATATTTGTAGATTAGATAAGATCACGCAAAATGTATCTAAGGAATTGGCTAAATTTAACTTGTTACTTAATGGACTTGAGGGAGAGGCAGCTGTATGTGCAGACATTCATGATACAGAGTGAGACAGCTACACAGAAGCTAGGACTTCATTGTTGTCATGTCTCTGGAATATTCACGTGTAGATTTATTTTTACAAATAATCTTTAATGGTAAATACGAGCCAAAAGAGGAAACCATTTGTGAGTATGTATATAGATTACACTTGCAAGCCATGTTTTTGGATACACCAATGAGTGATGAAAGATATGTATTCCACTTAACTCATCATTTTACCAGGCGAATACAATACGTACTTTTAGCAGCACAGATTAGTACAGTAGCAGGTCTAAAAAACATGGCGGAAATGATAGACAACAGAGTGCAGCGAAAGCAGGCCCAACAGTACACTGAAGAAGGGCCAGGAGTTGGCGATATGAGAAGTATAACATGGAGTCACAGGAAAGTTCGAGAGATAACGGGGCAAGCAGACGAGGTCATTATAACCAATTTTCCTCACACCCCCCGGACTAATCACGACAAGATGCTCGTAGCAGATGGGATATAAATAGAGATCAGAATTCCCACCGATATCACCCGTAGGACAGTCAGACAAGAAGGAAATTAACCAGAACCGCTACAAAACCAATGATAGGGGGAAACCAATCGAACCAACCAAGGAAGAGGGACCAACAATCCAGACCATCGCCGAGGTGGCCACATTACGAACCCAAAGTATCACAGTTTGAAGGGAATCAGAGGAAACAAGATGGTGACCAACACACAGGACATAGGAATGCTCGAATGATTAGAGCAGAGGGGCACACGGATCCAGAACAATTTGACTTAATTCAGGAACATCCAGGTGATCCAATGGGAGTGGGAAGAAGATACCAAAATGATTCACCAAAAAAACTGGTAACTCTTGATCACTATGATCCACATCGTCAAATAGGAAAACAAGAAAATAACAGAACAAAGAGTATTGAAAGAAGTAGCAAGTACCGCTAAAATCCATACGGTGTCTATCAATGACCCCAGAGTGGACTTGTTGGAAGAAAAAGAAATTGACTCACCATTAAAGCTATATAAATTACCATAAATACAGGGTGGCGTAGGAAAATAAAATATTTATTTCTTAGTTGATACGGGTTCTCAAGTTTGTGGCTTATATCAAGTGACTTATCAATTAATTTGTGAGGAAAACCAGGACCACAGGTTGCCAACTCTTCCCTTACAAAATGTCACTTTACTAAGCACTACCGGGGAAAAAACGACAGAGGTAATTAAACAAGTGTTGCTAACATTAAAGTTTGAGGTAGTAGAAGAGGAAATTATAATTTTAGTGATAAAAAAATGTATCCTGCCCAGCTATTATCGGAACGTATTGGCTGGAAACCAAGGATGCACTTATAAATTATGTTACCAAATCGGTCGAATATTAGCAGGATTGGCAAAAGTATGAAATACCGTTTATAAGAGAACAAACTATATTTATTTTAAGGGTGTGTCAGCAGGTTGACTAAGCCAAAAAGGCCATTGAAGGTAAAAGAAAGACAGAAAAGTCGTTTAATAATTCAGGACAGGAAACAGCGAGAAATATAGAATTAGAGTTCGCAAGTAGAGGCTTAAGTAGTCTTTTAGTGAGTGTTGCTAGTAGGGCAGATGATTTAGGCAAAAGTATTTCTCAGAAGGGTAGTAGGGAACTTAGAAGAGAGGGGGGAATGGGAAGAACACCCTTTCCAAACTGTTCAACGATACATATCGAAGAAATGCTCAAGATAAAGGCATTAAATCAAAACGGTTCACAACACTAAAGATTATCAGTTTTATAATTCGGAAACGAAATCTAATAAAAATCAAAAGTAAGGTGAACCGGTGAACGTCCCCAGTAGTCAAGACGGGGAGAGTGGTAGCATTGAAGTAATACCACCGACGGAGGTTTTGCACTAAATTGAAACTATACCAGACAAACGTAATGTTTCTGCAACGAATAAATACAGCCGTAATTATAGTAAGTTAGGGGACAATGGGTTGGTTAGTAACTATCTTCTAAGAGTCAACAACCTCAAATCACTTACCGGGGGGTGCAATGTAGACGTAAACTAAGGAGTAACTAGTGTAGGAAAGGGAAACGAGACCACAAACCACATTCTTTATGGGAAATTGAAAGAAATAGCGGGAATTAATAATAACCAGTGTGAGGAGTTAAGGGAAATCCTTAACCAATGCAAGGAAGCTTTTTCAAAGAGGCCACGCCTAAATATGTGATATACCTGTAAGTTGGAGGAACTATTGGTGTTTCCTGCTCTACGAGAGTTATCACAAGTTACCAAACTTGACCAAGCTCGGAAAATGAAAGAGAGAATGGCGCGACAGCGAATCCGCAAGTATAAGAAGAAATTGCTGAGGGCGGCAAAATATGAAGTCGGACAGTTGGTACTGATAAGAACGCACAAGCTGTCGTCAGCGATTGACAGAGAGATATTTAAACTCCAACTATTATATTACGGACCTGGCAGAATTGTAGGTATAAAAAATTAAAATGCTTAAGTGATACACTGCCAGGCGACAGACAGACTGATCGGAAATATTAATGTAAAATTCTAAAAACCGTACCTCGTAGACTCAGACGTGGCTGAATAAGTATAAAGATAAGATGAAGAATAAATCAAGGGGAAAAGCTTGCAAATAAACGACCTAGGTTCAATTATCAACATTATTTATTATAATTTATTTTGTTCTTGTTAAAACTATGGTACATGTCTCCATCTTGAAACTAATTTTATTTGCATTTATAGAAAGGTTAGTTTTGAAAATTAATTCGACACAGCTATTCAATGTATTTATATGAGGAGGTAATCCATTTAAAAATTGATCTAAATGTTAATCTCATTGAGATCAATTGGGGGGGACTATTGATGTAGCCAACGTTGGATTTAATTTGAAATGATTACAAAGAAATATAGGTTTCTAGCTCTTGCCCACGGCTTCGATCGCGTTAATATAGATTTTATCAATAAATTCAGGTTGTGATTGACACAGGAAGTATGGCAATAAAAATTATGAACATATTGAGGTTGTTAGTCAATAGAGGTAGAGATAAAGAAAAAACAAACTACACAATATAAATCAAGATTAAGTGTAGGAGTAGAAAAGAAGTAGCTGAGTGTGTGTCAGTAGAGTCATAGGTTATGCATTGCCACGAATTGGAAGATCCTACTCCATCTTAAATTTTACTTACAGTTAATTATCATCCCTTATTTACTCCGCTTGTTCTTGACCGTTGCAATCATGGGTGGAGAATAGATCATTATTTTAGGACGCTCCTATATACTATGTTGTATGTCCTTCCATTTGGCGCAAATACATACAAATTCTGGGCATTGAACACACGCGAACAGGATACATATAGCTGGCCATAGGAAAAACATGGCATTTCCAAATGCACCCCTGCTACCTGCAATGTTTGCCCTTGCGCTTTGTTAACAGTAATAGCAAAACTAAGTTTGATTGGAAACTGGATTCTTTTGAATTGAAATGGTAGGTCAGTGGGGATTATTGGGATTCGAGGTATGATTACACTTTCCCCTTTTTCCACACCTGTTAAAATGGTGGCACAGATTATATTTTGCCCTAATTGTGTAATTGAAGCCTCGTCCCATTACATAAACGGGGTGCATCTAAATTTCGCATAAGCATAATTGGTACACCTAATTTCAATTGTAGTTTATGCGAGGGTACACCCGATAGCTCCAGAGAATTTAAAAACTCAGCGGGATATGAAGTGCTCTGTTCTGTGTCCATGATTGTATCTATTGACAAATACTCCTTTATTTCTCCCTGCACCTCTTTCAAAATGTCAGTGTTGATTTTGTTAACGATTTCATTTTTTGGTGCAAGAATTGCTCTTGAACACAACCAATGATCACAATTTAAATTTAGTTGTAAGTCTGGGTAAACTTTAGCAATGAGCTCCACATCATTTTCCACCAAATTACAGAATTCCCCTGTAAGTAAAATACAACCTTCAGCATCCGTGTCCAAACGTCCATCGCCAATTTTCAATAGTGTCTCTGCGTAATGTCCTGAATCTACGTCATTATAAAGGTGGACTCTCATATTCGTTGTTAGGCTGAATTTTTTCACTTTTTCCCACAATCTTGATGACTTGAGACAGGCTTTGATTTCATCTGCATGTGTGCCCCTCTGGATCACCGATAGAGTTTGTCGGAAGTCACCAGCCAGTAAAACTACCATTCCTCCCATAATATCTGTACTGTCTCGCAAGTCCTGAAGAGTTTGGTTTAACGCCTCTATAGCTTTTTTGTGGGACATCGTACTTTCGTCCCACACTAAAAGTTTACACTGTCGTAGCATCATACCTCGAGAGCTATTTTTGCTGAAATTGCAGATGGGTGACTCTTCCTGTGCAAGTGCAAGATTTAGTGGCAATTTTAGAACGGAATGTGCAGTACGGCCACCGTTCAGTAGTGTAGCTGCTATACCGGAGGAAGCGACGGCAACAGCAATTTTCTGGTCTTTCCTTATGAACGCCAATAATAAGTTCAGCAAAAACGTTTTCCCGGTTCCTCCAGGGGCGTCGAGAAAGAGGAGTGCACCATTCCCTGACTCTACTTGACGTAACACCTGTTGAAAGACGTGACTTTGTTCTGGAAGCAACCGAGGAACTAATTCGGTTACTTTCTGTTGCAATACTGTGAAATCATAGTTTAATTCCCGAGTAATTTCATCGTTTAAGTCATTTTCGTCTGATCGTTGAGGGCTTACCATTCCGAAATCTTGAAGCTTCTTTCCCACCATTGTCATAACCTTGTTTTCAATTTTCGTCAGCGCTTCGTAGTAGATGTGCTCATTAAAAGTCATATCTGCATGTACTTGCTGTAACCGCCGCAAAATATCTTCCACCATGTACTCTTTGTACTTATCCCACAGCGTTTGAGGATTGGAAAGACCGCAAGATGATATGAGGGTTGCGTAAAGTTCCCTGATTTTGTCTGGTGATCTGCACTGCACGGCTTCCTCCATAGTTTCGTCCCAGTGGTTATCATTCTCTAACAAATATAGAGCTTCACATGCTTCTCTATATGTTCCGCATTCCTGACCGTTGACAATTTTAAGGTCTCTATAGCTAGTTGGACCTCGAACATGATGCAATAACATGCGCAGACAAAAGCATTCCAAGTTCGTTACATGGACGGTGTAGACACGACCAAGAGCGTCTGATGATTTAACCCCTAGGAAATCTTCAACAGGCGTACCTTGAACGCGGCGTTTCCACTCCTTTTTTGAGGTGTTCCATGTATAATAACGGGGAACTTGGGAATACAATAATGTTTTAGCGAAAGTATCTGTCTGACAAAGCTGGAAAAAGGCAGTTAATGTGGTTTTAGGGGGTGATGAAATCCTTTCCTGGAAATTACTCTCATTAAAGAAAACACGCTGTCCATTTTCTAAGTGTATGGCAAGATGTGTAACAGTCGGATGTATTTCGTGTAAAGGTTAACCAAGGAGCCGCCACGCCGCCTCATTGCTACTGACATATCGCCCGGCTTGATAGGTTTGTACTTCATTAATAGTTTGCACTATTCCTTCGTTACACAGATTGAAGATCACCTGATCGCTCTCTTTATTAATGTATTTGCAAATATATTTAATACCACAAACAGAGTTGCAGGCTTCTACATTAATGTGGGCATTAAATATTTTACATAAAATGGGTGAATATAGCACAACCCAGCTATTATCAAAAGTTTGGACCACCCCAATGCGATTCTGAATCGTAACACTTTTACCACCATCTTCGGGTGCTCTTCGTCTGTATAAAGGGTAACCCTTATTATTGTGCACTGTTTCCTTTAGCAGCTCTCGGGGGATATTTTTTTGTACATTTTCCATTTTTTATGCAAGGTGATGCTGGATTGCGTGCTCCACAGGGACCATGAACCATGTTTCTGACAACGGTATCATGCAAATCCTTATCTTGTTTTGGATCCGGAATCTCGGCGCTTATTATGTTATCTATTTGATTGGGACGCAGCTTTTCTTGCAACCAAATAAGAAAATTCACATGTGGCAGTTTTCGTTTCTGTCATTTAATGGAATACATGTGGCACTGGACGTTTCCAAATGCTTTTACCTTTGTAATAACATTCATTAATTTTTGAACCTTTAAACGAAACACGCGCGCAACTAAGTCATGTTGGTCAGTAGCTCTCTGCTCGAGCATTAGCTCTTCTGTTATTTCCTTCCATGAGGGATTGCAGGTGAAAGTTACGAATAGGTCAGGCATGCCGTAAGTGCGCACATAGGTGAAAGCATGAGTTATACTTTCTAATTCTATTTCAAAAGCGCCGTGATTCATTTGCATCATATAAATATAGAGTTTTCAGAGGCTGTTCTGGTTCACCATGTAAAGGAAAGGAAACTTTGCCATTAGAACAACACATCCCTGCGGTCTCATCTTTCCATTTTAAAGCATCACAAAACTGGCATTTTTTATTCATCAAACCAACAACAATTAAAGTATGATTTTTGTAATCAATTAAAGGATCGTATTCAAATCCGGAATTATTAAATAAGGACCAACTGTTACGCATAAAAGTTCGTCGGCGTTCGGTTTGCATTTCTGCATGAACGATTCTTCTCGCCTGCGACTGTTGTGTAGTTTCTGTGACTCTAATGGCTGCCTGCCGCTGGGCTTGTTCGTCTAAACGGAGCTGAGTTTGAAGGGGCGTCTCAGTAGCTCTCAAAGCTCTCTGGCGTTCGGCTGGTTCCTCTAAACGCAATTGTGTTTGAAGGGGCGTCTAAGCTGCTCTCATAGAAGCCTGGCGGGTGGCTTGGTCCTCCAGTCTTTCCTTGCTTTGATAACGTGTCTCATCAACTCTCAAAGCAGCTTGTCGCTCCGTTTGTTCTTGCCTCCTTAATTCGGCATGAACGGAGGATTCTTGGGATCGAGCAATTTTAGCTGCCCGGGCTCGCGATGAGCTCCTAGATAAGTTAGAATTACGTTTGCGAAGCATCTCAAAAAAGAAAAAGAAAAAAACGGGTTATTTTTAAGAAAAAAAATATTCCTAACCTAAAAATTAAAACAGACACACTATTACCTTAAGGTATAAAGGTAGAATAAGATTTAAAATAACTAACCTAAAAATAATAGATGATAAATTATCGCTCAAAGAGAAAAAAAAAGAACAATAAAAACTGAAAACGTAAAACAATTTCTATATTATTAAAATAGGACTAAACACAG
Organism: Timema genevievae; assembly: GCA_902155825.1. Taxonomy (NCBI): domain Eukaryota; kingdom Metazoa; phylum Arthropoda; class Insecta; order Phasmatodea; family Timematidae; genus Timema; species Timema genevievae. Next base: position 52,763 of record CABFWO010003814.1, read on the forward strand.
ATAAATAAACGGTAACAAATAAATATTTGTAAACAAATGAATCGCAAACATGTATTGCTATTTCCCATCAATACGGTCCTCCAGCTCCCTTTCTTCTTTTCTCCAAGCTGCATAGCCATAGATAAACAAAACGATACCGCGTTAGTTAGTACATTCAATAGCACAAATATATACATAATTTTAAAGTAAAAATAATGTTTTTATTTGATATACCAATACCAATAATACCAAACTTCTTACGACAATTTTGTCATTTACCATAACGGGGTGAACAGACAGAGCTTAATTAGCTGAATATAATCATTTTTAATCATTTTAAGATAGATGTGCCTAAAATAACTCGGGAACAGATTTTTATTCGGGATATCAGATTTGGTTCCGGAATACCGCATGTCCCTTTTTCTGTACTCCAGGCATCATGTTGCAATTAATTTATTCATATCAGTAGGCTGAGTTATTATGCCGGACGACCGTCTAAAAGTTTTTTTCCTATCCCTCAGGAACCGTACTTTTTTCTGGATGAAAGGTACCCTATGTCCTTTTCTGTACCCATGACAACATGTATGCGAAATTTCATGATGATCGGTCGAGTAGTATTAGGCGTGAAAGCGTAACAAACAAACTCACATTCGCATTTATAATAGTTAGGATTGTGTGTTGTGGTAAGAGTAAATAGCTAAGTTGCCATGAAAAATAATCAAGATTTTCAACAAACTGACATTGCCATGGAAAGTAAACCAGGACTCAGAAAATGGGACATCTTGAGAGTAAACATTTGATATTAATTGTTTAATATTGGGATCTACATACATGTCTAATATATATTAATAAAATAGTGCATAGATGCCAATGTGTTTATTTACTGTAAACCTTCTAGTTTACAACAATAAAAAGGCCAAAATTCAGTTGAAGAAGAAATTGTATACATTTTAGTCAAGTGGGAAATATTGTGTAAATCTCATTATTAATCAATAGCCCAAGGAAGGAAAGTATTAAAGTAGTTGGGACACAACAACATGATAGCTAAAGTTGTAGGCCTATAATTGTTTCATAGGGGGAAAGGGTATATGAGTTTACCAGCTATTAATAGAATAGTAAATAATTCCTGGGAGACATATTTACTGGGCCACAAAGAGTAGTTAGATTGGGCCACAAATTTACTTTAAAACTTAATATATTTAACAAGTACGAGGTTTTCATATTAACCACTCACAAAAGAATACAATACAGTCCAAAAATAATTAAACTCATCTTCACCAAGAACACAATCCTTTTAAAATATTACTAGAATGGTCCGATAAGCTGAAAATATAACCATGAGAGTAATTGATATTTCAAAGTATCGTGAATAGATATAGTTAGAAAATGAATCTGAATGGATTCTTAACAAAAGCAAGAGATACTGATGACTTTATCTTCAGTCATTACCAAAACAGATTTAATTATTTACTCTTTCAAAAAGACTAAACATTCTCCACAAATAAATAATAAAGAAAAAATCAATATTACTCACAATACTATTTTCTGATATTACAATACTAAGTTAATATCTGCCATAATAGAACAATACTGGTAGAGATTTCAAAAAGTATTATTACTAAAAACAATGAATTAAATATCCGATCTTACTACATAATAATTTTCTATCCATCCCCACGATCAAGAATAGTTCGTAAAGCAATATCTAACCATCGATATATATCGATCTTAGTCATGAATATAATGTTCATTATTACAGTATTTAGAAAACCTTATCATAATCAAATTTAAATTCAATCTCCCCTACCAGAATAAATTACAAACAAAGAAAACTAAGCCGAAACGTTAAATTTCCCTTACATTTTTATTACGTGCAGCCAAGGCTACGCTCTTCTCTTGCATGGGCCTGATCCAAGAACCCCGGTAATGGCAACATACATGCATTATAACTGCCTAGACCCAGAGAAAGGGGAAGGGAGGAACAAGATGGTAGGAACATAATTGTGTCACAAGGAAGGGGAACCGCATGACAAAACACACGATCATTAAGCATCTGAGAATGAGCTCAATTGAACGAGAGCATTCCAGAACTGGAATGGCTTCTCTTCTCAAACACTTTGGAATATTCTATTACTCCGCAACCTCTAGCGGTCACCACTCAAACTTGGGTTGGCTCAGTCAGTTCTTTAAACATCGCGGTCTTGATCGAATGTGTTGTTATTAAACTGCAAGCTCATCGTGAGACGCGTGGATGGTGCAATGGGGTAAATAGGTCATGCCACCTCATCTTCTTTATCTTGTTTTGCAGATAATGCTACAGAATTAGCAATGCAGGTTGTTATTTCATAGGAAATGGGATTTTTAAATGTATCTTAGCAGTTTAACGTACTGAATTCTCTTTTAGAAAGATACGTAAAAAAAAAAAAGAATTCTGAGTACAAATAAGATAATTCGGAAGGAAAATTTAGTAAGATTTTTACTCCTGAACAAGAGGACTATATGGTAGCTTACTTAAAAATCTATGGATAGTAGGCATTTTGGCCTTATGATGAAAGATTTGAGATCATTTGTCTACCTATTAGCCGATCAAAACGGCCTAAAACACAGATTTAACAGCAACACCGGTATGGCCAGTCAGGATTAGCTTAAGGAATTTTTTTCAAAGCTATCACAACATAGTTTCATTTAGATTATCTACTATAACTATGAAAATTAAATATTTTAACTATATAAAATAAAACACAAAAATATTACGTTACTATGAAACCACTATTATAATATATTGAAATATATTAGGTTTCCTGGCAAAAAATACTAATAATTACTTGATTGTACAAAAGAAAGACTTTCATTAATGAAGCTAAGATTTATAAGAAATATAAATGTCAATATTATACGTGATACTGTGATATAATATTATCCACGACACTACGAGAGCCTCACATATGAGGCTAACAGGATAAAAAGTTACTAAGGGATATAATCACCCAAGATACTGTGCCACCTAATCAAGGTATTCCATGATAAAAACATGTATTTTCTGCAGGAATCTCACACATGGGTATCTATTTATGATATTGATATTTTATAATGAATTTAATTAAAGTTAACTGAAACAGTACTTACATGGATGATCCAATTGCTAATACCTGGTCATCCTTACAACTAAAAGGATTACAACTGTTAGAATGTTTGTTTCATACTAATAATGTTTGATTTATGTGTGCTCTACCGGCCATTATTAATACTAACAATCATATTTTTTTAAGTTGAGGACAATGAATGAAATAACACAGCAACAATATAGCGATAATATTTATTTAACTATTATATCTTTAATTTATTTAAAAAGCGTGTCATAAACAGGATCTCAAAACCACAATTTACGGGCCTATGAAACTCAAACCTCAGCCAATTCACTATAAACTAAACTAAAAACGAAGCGCAACTTTCTTTGGAGGGGAAGTAAAGCATTCGGTTCTATGTCGATTGTGGTATATATAAGAACCCTGGAAGGTGTGTTAAAATATCATCCCAGCAAAATTGGTAAAATTTTCGCTCTTTCTCTTAGAAACTCTCATGTTTTGTTAAAATTTGTTTGTTCATACAGTGAATGTTAGTTACTTCAAATAAATAAAACTATTTATTTCCAGTGATAATGTTCAACACTATTGTAATAAAAATTTTATTTGAAATATGTTAAGCCTGTGCAGTACTTCACACACTTTAGGTTGACCCATGATGCATTGCAATAAAACAGATGATTATCAACAAATTTTATTTTTTATTGTATTTATATAATATATTTTAAATCATTATTACGATAGATGTTTTCAAATTATAATGCTGTGTCTTGGCAAAATCCAATAGATCGATACACACGCCTTGCATTAACGGTTTATTTCAAATCTCCTAAAAATGGCTATCGAAGCTTTCTGCTCTGCTTGTTGTTAGCTCTTTAGTAAATGCGCTGTCATATACACATGCTCATTGATTTGAGATGGTTGTTTCTCAGATTTAATTAGTATCGCGTGCCGAAGATCACAGAGAAGTCCAACAGATTAGAGATGTTTGAGAATCCAGACATTATTCCAGTCACTGATGGTCATTTTAATATAAATTAGACTACCATTGAAGTACCCGGCCTTGCCCGGAAGATAACATTTATGATAAAAAGGATGAATTATTAAAATGTGAATAAAGAAAGGGTGAAAATAAATATGATTAGATTTAAAGAAATAGATAAAAAGGAAAAAAAACTTAAAATTGTAAATATTGTGAAACGGAAAAAAAGGTAAACTAATAAAAATTAAAAGGGGTATAGAGGCTAACACAAGTAACAGGGCTAAAAAGGGTACCCGGCACTCTTCACAATACACTTTTAGGATAATCAGGTCTCATAGATGATGTTGGGAAGCACATGTAGCTTGAATGAGAGAATATAGAACCTTGTTCAAAATACTGACGGGCAAACCCAATGGGTAGAGACCGTTGGGAAGACTTAGTTGGGAAGATAAAATTAGGATGGACTTGAAAGAGAAAGGGTGTAATGAGGTTGACTGGATAGAACAAGCTTAGGTAGGGATTGTGTGTAATAATGGGACTGGATGGAACTAGCTTAAGATAGGGTGTAGTGCAGTGGACAGGATAGAGCTAGCTCAATATAGAGATAGGATGTAATAAGGAGGACTCAAGTTAGGGATAGGTGGCGTAAATTTGTAGGTGTGGCAATGAAATGTATAATTTAAAATGACATAGGGAAAGTAAGTAAAAGTACGTGACAAAAGGGTATAACGGCTAAGAAGAAAAAAATATTTTAACAGTCCAATAATACTTATAAAGGTTAAAAAGGTGATATCATTAACAAGGGTAAAAGAGTATAGGAGTAGACATAAGTAGGTCTAATAAAAATTTAAAATTCCTCCTTCCAGGTGGCAATGTTTGTATACAGGAGCTACCACAACCCTCATTCCACAATTATATGAAATGTTGTATTAAATCTATCTCTCGGTGTTAATATATCTTAATTTTTGTGGTTGTTAATTAAGTTAATATAAATTAAATACAATTGTTAAAATTCCGGCTTCTAGGTTCACATGTTCGTGCAAAAGGAAACCACCATCAAGGACGAAGACGAATATGAGTAGGGCAGCTTACAATAGGGTGAGTATGGGTACAAGGAATGTTGAATTACAGCCTGGAATGGATAGTGAGTTGAAAGGAGAGGAGCTGAAGCTCGTAGTGACATCGTCTTCGGAGCATGAGGTGACATCGACTACGGAGGAGCACATAGAAAGGACTGGAAAGTGGGAGATTGAATATGGAAACTTTGGAAGAAGGGGCCCTACTTATACATGGTAGAATGACAGAAGAAATTGGAAAGAGAAATAAAGGAATTGGAGGTAAGGTACATCCGCTAAAATAAACAGTAGCACCTGCAGAAAAAGGGGAGTAATTAGAGGGGGGAAAGTTTGACGCAGTGGCAGAAGAATAAAACAAACCGAGTGGTCAGGTTGACCTTTAAGACCCGTGATATATATATATATATATATGGGAATTTCGAGGAGAACCTCCAGCTTTAAATATTAGTGGAGCAACAAACTCTCCATTTGGCTATGAGGTTTATGGTCAGGACTGAACATGATAGGAGAGGATCCATAGCTTTCCCTACCCCTGAAGATTTATATAGGATCCAGATCACAGTGATGAACCTCCCGACAGATAATAAATATTACTGGACAAGGTGAAAAAGGTATTCGAAAGAAGGAATGAGGAAATCAAAGTTGAGGAAATTTACCAACACTTTGTTAAGCCAACGGTTGCATAGCGTTTGATTCGAAGGAGGTTTGGCTCAAGTACAGTGTTTTCATGCATAATCCGTGATGGTTAACCAAATAATAGAAATTGGTCAGTTAAACGCTATGTGGAGTGCGACTGTAATGAACGAAGACTTCAGATAAATATTGTATGCTTATAAGAGCCTTACAGTACAGTTGGTGGTAGGATTCAGCAAATACCAGCTACTGCACGAATTCTGACAGTAGGCAAATCACTGATGAGTGCAATAATGGTTTTTAATAATTATATTACAGTAACAAAGGATGATCAATAAAGCAAAGAAAAGGTCACTTGCGTCGAAATTATATCGGGAATAGGCGCAGTAATCCTAGACAATATGTATTTCAATTTCAAGGAGGATATTGAACCGTACCTAGATCAGAGAGAAGGTATATATAACACTTACAAGGGAAATCCAATAATATATCTTGCTGATGTAAACAAAATGTTATCTTTATGGTTCAGCGACACCCTATTAAGATCAGATGGGAGAATAGATGTATATAGAGCGTACAAGAGGGGTGAGAAGTTGTAAGAGGTTATAGTTGCGAGACAATTGGACGTATTGAATCATTTAGGTAACCCACCGACTTATGTGGGAAGAGCTGGGGCCAGTTCAAATATAGATGTGACAATCTGTAACAGGTAGGCCATGGAGATTGTTAGGGACTTGAAAGCACTGGATGGGATGACCACTAGTGACCACAATATGGTCACCTTTGAGATAGGAAGAGAGCTGACTGAAGAAGGAGGGACGGGTTCAAGACTCAGATACAACATCAAAAAGGCGAATTGAGATAAGCTCAGAGAGGTACTGGTTTTTCTACCTACGGTGGAAAAAGGTGGTAATATTAATGCTTGTGCGAGGGGGTTCACTTGTTCGATGCATAGAGCCATGAAGATTTCAATTACGGTAATAAGACAAACATTGAACGTTTGTAATAGACCTTGGGGAGAGAAACTTGGAAGACTAAGAGGAAGAATGAGGGTGGCGTGCAGGAAGTAACAGAGATTCTCCAACCCTGATTATCACGCTCTACTCCTCACCATCAATAGGAACAAGAAGGAGGAATTTAACTACTTTGACGTCCATCAAGAGAGAGATCTGGGAGCATTTTGTACGGGAAGAATTAAGGAACAAAGCTTGCGGAGTATTCTTTCAAGTAGCGATTGGGAAAATAAGGCAGCATCAAGGATTTCTACGTTAAGGAAGCGAAATAGAGGTATGACATCTTGTTGGGAGGAATATGCCAAGATATTGATAATGAATAATCACTTTTGTTCTAAATGACGTATTTCAACCAATACATACAAAAAAATTTGAAAGACTTTGAAGGAGTCTTCCTCCGGTCGATATTATATCGTCTTCTTTCTGGATTTAAATTGTCCAGAGCTTTAAAAAAAACGACTCGGCAATTAGAAATACTTTATTTTGATTTTGTATTAAAAAGGCTAATCAGAACTTTACAATTTTTTAGATTGTAAAAGTTTTGGAGAATGTTCTGCTGGCTGTTGAGAGAACACACAAAATGATGTTTTAAATAACTTTGTATTTTTAGAGAAAATATTCTGGTATTCACAACATAGTTTCATTTAAATTATTAACTTCACATATGAAAAATATTTTAACTAGTTAAAATAAAACACAACAGTTATATGTATCTAGGAAACAACTAATATAATATATAGAAATACATCTTATTTCTTTGCAACAAATTATAATCATTGCTTGATTTTAAATAACGATAAAGTTTGATTAATGAATCTAAGATGTATAATACTTATAAAAAACAATATTACACGCGATATTGTAATACAACATTACAACATTATCTATGACATTACGGGAGCTTCACATGCGAGGCTTAAATGATAAAAAGATACTAAGGGATAGTATCACCCGAGATACTGTGCTGTCTAATCAAGGTATTCCATGATAAAAACATGTATTTTATGTAGGAATATCACACATACTTATCTATTTATTATATTGCTACTTTATAATGAAGTTAAATAATTCTAAACAGGTCTTGTTTTTGTAAATATTAACGATATTTTATTTAACTTTTCTTTTATTTTACTTAAGGATTCCATGACGTCTGAACAGCTACCAATTTCCGTACGGATCAAATTGCGCGGACGAATCCGCCCCGTCTGATCATAGTTCTTACCCGGTCAAAGATGCCACACGTAAAAAAAAACTTATTTCATTTGGTAGAGTGTCTGAATACTGAAATAGGAATTTAGAGTTCATGTCCTGGCATGGCTTAAAAATCTATCATTGGTGAAATGTAAGCTTCCTTTTTCCACTGGGATGAATTAACGGCCAAGGGCCTGTATGTTGTGTCCCTTTTAAATTCAAGTTTGTTTTTAAGTCGTTTGTAATATACTCGGTTGAGAAAGTGCACGTTAATCAAATCGAATAAATTTAAAAAAAATGGAAATGTTAATCATCCCATGAAAATGTCTTTGGGTGGAATATTTATGAGGGGTATTTTTAAATTTGGATTATAGATTTGCAGCTATTAAGAGATATGAAATAAATTATCATTGTAAAACTGTAGTACTATTAAAAAAATCTTTTACTTAAATTAGGCCTGTATTTCATATAAAAACTTACAGCCTCTGAACTCTAGACAAATATATATGACTCAGAAATTGTTGATTTTTATAAAAATATTTTTTTATTCAAACTTTGAAATAGGATATTGTTTGCTATGATCGTTGGTGGATGGAGATATTCCACTTTTCTCAATAATATATTTTTGGAACCAAAGGACATAAAACCTTGAAATTTTAAACCAAGGCTCCTTTCTAAAGTTGAGTGATTCTTTTTATTATATATTTTAAAATTTCTTCCCCTTCATCTTTCATATAAAATATGCTAAAATACTGGTGGATGGTCAAAAATTATTGTTAATTTAAAGATGGTTCTGATCACATCAAATGTTGTTTCTTCAAGTTAAAATATTAATAAAGGGAAAATAACCAATGACATATTATATTGCTAAGGAGAGTGGTTTAAATACATAGAAATGTTTATTTTTTTGGTAAGCCTACATTTTGCGTGGACCTGAAAAGAGATTTCCTTTGTGTAGTGAAGTATATTTGAAGTCCATGGTCTCCAAATAATGCGCATGATGGCGAAAAAGACAAAACACTATCAAAAATCAATCTATTTATTATGGAAACACAGCTTTCATAATTTTCAACTAGGTAGCTCTAAGTGTACTGTGTTGTTTGAATAGTAAATGGTAAATACTAAATTGTAATGATTTGAAATCATCAAATACCTATATTTGCTTATAAAATGTAAAATAGGATATATAACACTACCTATAAACTCACAAGAAACCAGTGAATTTATTGACACTACCATAATTATACAGATCCAGACATCCTGGGTTTGATTCCTGCTTCCTCAGAATTTTTCTGTAAAGCAGTGGGTATGGAATGGTGTCAAACTCAGCTACTTGAGGAAAAATGAGTTAATCAAATAAATTAGCACTTCCGGTCTATAAAACTGAGATTAAAAGCTGGAAGACTTGTTGTACTGAATACATTACACCCTCTATTAGCAAATGTTGGCACTATCATAGCTATGGCCGTAGTTACTCTACCTTGATTTAAGTGTCTTGCCATTAGATTTGTATTTTATATGTAGAAATACTAGACAGACAAGTAGTTTTATATATTATCTATCATCACCATCTGTCTCAGCCTGTGACTGGGTCAGTTTAGTAAAATGTCTCCATCTTATTATATATTTAAACTATTCTTCCTCCTTTAATTTCTTCCATTATCCCTCTCACAATTGAATACTTTTTACTATCTGCTTATTACATCTCTTCCTTGGCCTTTCTAGCGATTTTTTCCTACATAATTCCAGTGGCGGACTTAAAATTTTTGCACTCCTAGGCATGATTATACTATGCGCCCCCCTCCCAATTTTGTTTGTCAATGACTTTAGGATTTTTTGTCCGAAGGGGGGGGGGAGGTTAGACTTTGAGAATAGATTTCTACGAAAGATAATCAGGGATGTACAGTACTATACATTTCCTTTAAATGTTAGATTCCTCATCCTTACTCCCAGAGGGCAATTTAATGTCAATGTCTTGGACCAATAGTAAGAGGTACTGCAAAATAAATACATTAAAATATAGTTTAATTAGCTTTTTACCCGCTTCCGTAACCGTATGGTCTAACGCGGTAGTCTCAAAGTAGACTAGACTGCCGATGACAGGGAGATCGAGGTTCGAATTTCGGTCAAAATTAATGAGGGTAGTTTTCCAAAATTATCTTTCACTCTTCCTCCACGCAAATACGGGTACACTTCCTAAACATTAAACCTTCCTCATCCCTAAAACCATTATCTTAATTATTACACAAGCGTATAGCCCTAATGGGTAGTATGAAGTGGTGCTTAAAAAATTTATCTTCTTAACTTATATCCAATCAACCTCTACCTATCTCTTACCAGCCTTGCTTCCTTATTTACATTTCTACTATCAATATAAAAAGATCAGATAATACAAAATCCTAAACGGCTTTAGTACAGATTAGATTAAATAGTAAACAAGGAAGTTTATGTGAGGATAATTTGAAAATTAATTTGACGTAGGTTGGATGTCAAGTTAGGATTGGTGGACATGAACTTTAGAGCTCCTTATGGCCAGCTAGTTGTTTAAATTGGATTAAATATAATCTAAAAAAAGTTTTTATCAACAAATATAAATCCTTTTTAAGATTAAATTAGGAACACGCAATGAGGTGATGTTATCATAGTGATTGTGAAGGTTTGGAGCCAGTGAAATCTTAAAACTAAGCCTAACTAACCAAACCCTGGGTTACTTTGAGATAGTTACCCTTTCAGGAAAAATACCCATGGTATCAGCCGGGAATTGAACCTGGGATCCTTAGGCACATAGTTAGGTGCAATGACTACTATATCACGAGGTCGGATGATTAAAATAGTGTCAACTATAAATAACAAACCAAACAAAGTAATTAAATTTAAAGAAAATTCTCAGAGTGACGTTTCATGAGCATGTCTTCAATCTTGGTAGTATTTAATTCTATCGAAGATGGGGGTAATGTATTTTTTACGTCCCTTTTTAAACGGTAGGCCTATCATAATGTAGGGATATGCACTATCAAGTTTTAAAGGCAGCTTGAAGTTAATTTTCAATCAAATTAAATGAAGCCCATATGCTGCATCGCATCTTTAATGTTTGATGTCTTTGATGTCAAACTTCAACAGAGAATCACTGAAAACTTGTGAGGATATAACTATCTTACAGAAGTATTGATTGGGTAAGACATATGGGGGGACGCAGAGGGGGCTAGAAACCTCTTTAACTCCTTTGTAAGCACTGCCATTAATTCACTGACAATTTTGAAAACTTTAATTAATAACCACAGAGCAGAGAACTTAAGGCCCTTGGTCATGTCGAGTGCCAGTCTAAAACCTATTTTGTGGGATGTTGGGCGGGAGGGTGCAAGGTGTGGCTTGGCTCAACAACCGACCAAAGTATTCTCCCGTGCCAACAAGGAGAGATGGAACACGGAAACAGTAGATGGTACTAGCTACCGGACAATTCTAGCGGAAAAACCATATGTTTGGAAATAACAGTTTTCTCAAGAATGAGTGAAATTTTTATGGTAATATTTTCATCTTATTTTTTGTTATGAAGCCGGCAGTTTTCTATTGAATAATGTCAAAATTATTGATATTTCATCACAGTTAAAATTATAGAGGAAGTGTGTATATAAACAGTATAACACCAATATAAATTATCAACATCTTTCTAATCATGAACAAACCGTTTCCGAAAAGAAAATTGCAAAACAATAAACATTCTTGAAGATAACCATTTATTCCCATGGCTCTGCAGTTCCACGCCAAATGAAAAGGACCAACCCTTTAACTTTATTTTTTATTTAGAAAAAAGCTTGTGTTTAGCAAAGCCACTCAGACCTTTCTTCTACATTCAGTACAGTTAAAACTAGAAAATGAAAAAAAAAATTGTTACTGGTCACTCGTAATAAATTTTTTATAGCCAGATTGAAAAAATAAATTTATTCAGAATAGAGACGTTATGTACTACAAAATGAGATAAAATAAAACTGTTATGGGAAATAAGAACAGTAGGCTTACTTACTAAATGTATGATTCAAAATAATGTAATTTGGTCACTTTTGAACTACTTATAATTTAAAAAGTATTATCCTGTAACAGATTATATAAATTTCATTGTGATCAACTTATACTAATATCTTGCTGAACAAATGTTAATCAACTAACATTCATAACATTACCTTAGTAATGACCAAGGAAAAAAACTGGGGAAAATATGTTCACCCATACACAACTCTTTAACTATTTTGGTTGGAGATCTAGTAATCACAAATTCTTTCTTAAAATCATGTACTTGTTAAAATAATACAATACTTTTACTAATGTGACATAAGTGGTTTGGTCGGAAAGCTACCCAGATAATTCGCATATAATTTGGTAGCTATCACTTTCTCATTGGTTTGTAAGTCTTAATCGCTATATTGTTGCTCATTATCTCTAGCCATAGTCCTACCTTTAATTAAAGAACATTTCTGACAGACTAACTTTATACTGAGTCGCCTAGTCAATGACAGACCAATAAATTTTCTATTTGAGCATAACTAGCTATAAGATCTAGCTAAGGCAGTAATTTAATTAATATAAGTGGCATTACATACAATTTATGTTTACTAATTTTCATGCTCTATGTTTGGCAGCAGTGTTTTCAAATTCTTTGTTTGTTGGTATATCATTGTTGTTGGTTTGCCTTCTTGATTATAACTGTATTGCAGAAGTTGTAAAACATTTATTCTTCACTATGAGAAAACTTATTAGTTGTAATGGTCAACATTATTACAATTAAACATTTTGGTCCTCCGGGTTCAGATACCAAGACAATTTTTGTTTTTCAGCAGCTCAAATAACAAGTCATATTTGAATAAATATCGCAGGTTTAATTCAGTGCATGGAAAACAAGGCACTTAGATCTTCACATATGTGTCTTGTCAAGAAACAAGTCTCTTCAATTAGGTGAGTCCAGTCCAATTTAATCCCTTCCTGTATCTATTTTAACTACCTTCCTCTTTTCCTTTCATTATAGCACGTCTCTATTATTTTAGTTTTGTTGTGTTTACACGCTTTGTTATTTCAAAATGGCCACAAACACAGATATAAAGGGCCTTGTATTAAGAAAGGGACAAGTCAAAGCGAGAGTCGCAAGATTTAAAGCGTATTTTAAAACATTTGATATTCAACAAAGTTCATTAATTCAATTGAAACTGCGACTATCAAAATTAGATCAGTGTTGGTCAGAATTCGATTCTCTGCAATCACAAATATAACTGTCCGATGACAGTAACTTACATTTTAAGGAACGTGAATATATTGAAAACACGTATTTTGATTTAATGACATCAGTTGAAGAATTTATTCAAATACACTCCCAGGACACCGGTTAAACTACCACAACAAAGTTACAAACAAATATATCGGTCAAACTCCCAATTATAAATTTGCCTCTTTTTAGCGGAAGTTACGAAGATTGGTTACCATTTTATTAAATGTTTAATTCACTTATACACAACAATGAGTCACTAACTGATACACAGAAATGTCACTATCTTCGGTCGTCTTTGAAAGGCGACGCCGCATATGTCATCCATTCTCTTGAACTTACGTCAGCCAACTAAATATTAGCATGGAATTTAGTACAAGAACGGTTCCAAAACAAGAAAATAATTTTTGAGAAACACGTCAAAGCTCTCTTTGACCTACCAAAGGTGGAGAGAGAGAGAATCGCCTACTTTCTTAAGACAGTTATTAGATAGTACATTAAGACACATCAGAGCTCTCAAGGCATTAAATCAACCCACTGATAGTTGGGACACATTAGTGGTTCACTTACATGGTTCCAAACTAGACACGACTATGTATCATAAATGGCAAAATTCGTGGCATCATCAAACCAGATACCAACATTGTCTGAACTTACACAATTTTACAGTTTAGGTGTCAGGTACTTGAAGCTTGTTCAACTAATCGTCTTCAAACTAGCAAACTACAAACAACAATGAATACACATAAGCCGTTCGTGAAAGCAGGTTCATGCTCTAAACAATTTGGAAAATCATGTTTAGTGTCACAGTATGCTGCAAGTATTATGCAAGGCTCAACATCCAATGTTTCATTGTGAACAGTTCTTGAAAATATCTATTGAAGATAGGTTCAAACAGGTCAAAAAACTTAATTTATGTTTGAACTGCCTCAAGCCATGTCATAGATTTGGTCAATGCAAGTCAGGTTCTTGCAAAATTTGTGACAAATCACACAATAATTTATTACACATTCCTGAAAATGCAACAATGAATAGAAAATCAATATCTCTCAACAATGAAACTAATCAATGCATTGACCCCAACTTGCTGTCACAATCATCTGTGACTGTAACTCATTCTTCAGGCAGTGTCAAAAAACCAAGTCAGGTGCTTCTTTCTACAGCGTTGATTGACATTGTAGGTGCTAAAGGGATTTCAATTACTTGCAGAGCATTGTTGGACTCCGAATCTCAGTCAAACTTCATAACGGAGGAATTGTGTCAGTGATTGGGTACTAAACGAATCAAGGTTTTTACACATATTACGGGCATAAATGCATCTACAAATGAAGCTACATACAACGTCAACACATCCATCAAATCCAGATTCAACGCCTACAAATCGAATCTAGATTTCTTTGTTTTACTTAAAATTACGGAACAACTTCCAACCACACGTGTTTCTCTCTCTTCTTGGACAATTCTATCAACAATTATTTTAGCTGATCCTAAATTCTATGAACAATGTTAAATCGATATTTTGCTTGGAGCTGAGATCTTTTGGGATTTGATGTGCGTAGGACAAGTTAAACCTTCCAAAGTATCACCCATCTTACAGAAAACAAATCTAGGTTGGATTGTGGAAGGGAAGGAATTTCGCGAATGTTCATCACCAACAACATTTTGTCATTTTGTTTCTACATACAATATTGATTTACAACTTCATAAATTTTGGGAGATTGAAGAATGTAATGATACACACGACTACTCTGGTGATGACTTGAAATGCAAGACACTTTTCAGAAAACATATCTCGGACACCAGAAGGTAGATACATTGTTAACATTACATTTTAAGATAATTCAAAGGATTTGGGGGATTCAATGGAGCTAGCTACAAATCAACTAGTGAAAAGATTTGATCAACTTAAGAAATAGCTTACTAGGTAACCTGAAATACACGAGAAATATTTTGCATTCATGCGTGAATACGAACTTCTTGGGCACATGGAACCATTGCAAGAGCAAGAAATTTGATCGACATCAAGTTTGAAATATTATATTCCACACCACCCAGTTTTTAAAACCTCGAGCACGACCAAGCTTTGCGTCGTATTTGATGCTTCAGCAAAGACTAGTTATGGATCATCGTTGAATGATATTTTGATGGTTGGTCCAACTGTGCAAGATGATCTATTTTCCAATATCCCACGCTTAAGAACGCACAAATTTGTGCTAACGGCAGACATTGAAAAAATGTACCGTCAAATCAAAATGGATTCGTCCCAATAGAATTTACAGAAGATAATTTGGAGAGATAATTCTAGCATGCCTTATCAAATGTATCGCTTGCTGACGGTTACATATGGAACAGCTTGTGCACCATACTTAACAACACGAACTTTTCAACAGTTGGCAAGAGACGAACAAGATCACTATCCCATGGCGTCAGAGGTGTTAACGAAGGATTTCTACGCGGATTACCTCATGACAGGGGGGGACACTATTGAAGAAGCTGTGACCTTTCAAAATCAACTGATAGCACTTTTACAACGTGGTGGATTTCTTTTAAGGAAATGGTATGCTAATGAGGAGGAGCTGTTGGCCAACATTCCTGCAGAAGATAAAGAGAGCAATCCGACTCTTCCAGTTAACCAAGATAGTAAAATCAAGACCTCAGTTAACAACGTGTTACAAAACGTATCAGCTCGCGTCACAAAACGAGCCATTTTGTCTGTGACAGCTCAAATTTTTGAATCATAGGGGTTGATTGGACCAATCATCCTAAAGGACAAAATTATCCATCAAGAATTGTGGCAGCTAAAATTCGATTAGGATGAATTGGTCTCAATCAGTTTGCACTCAAGGTGGCAACAATGTCTTTTATCTCTCACAAGTCTCGATAAAATGCAAATTTGCAGAAGAATTCTAGCAGGTGACACAACCGTCCAATTGGAGATACATGGTTTTTCAGATGCTTCGGAGTCTGCTTATGGCGCATGTTTGTATTTAAGAAGCACAGACTCAAGATGTTGCGGTACAGTCAACCTTATGTGTTCTAAGTCCCGTGTAGCTCCACTCTAAAAAGCATCGTTGCCAAGACTAGAATTATGTGAAGCATTACTACTAGTGAAACTTACCCATCGTATCCTGGTAGCCCTTAATAAAAACATCACTAAATATTTCTAATTGACAGATTCAACTATTGTGTTAGCATGGTTGGCATCACCGTCATCTAATTGGATTATATTCGTGGCAAACAGAGTTGCCAAAATTCAATAAATCACTGAAATTGAAAATTGGTGACATGTCAGAACGCATAAAAACCTTGCTGACTTTGTGTCTAGAGGTGTGTAAGCTGATCAGTATGTTCACTCGAGTTTATGGTGGCATGGTCCAGATTGGCTAATCCAGGACTCTAGCGTATGGATGAAACCTATTTGTTCTCTGGAGGTTCCAAATGAAGAGGTGCTAGTGAGGAAGAAGAATAACACCACGCTTGTCAGCATAGTTCCAGACTGTCCGTTAATTGATAAATTCTCATCGCTTAACATACTTGTACACATAGTTTCATACTGCTTAAGATTCATTTACAACACCAGACATACTAACGAATCACGTCGAAAGAGATCACTTACAGTGAATGAAACCAAGCTAGCACTAACAACGTTAATTAAAATGGTGCAACAACAAAGGTTCCAGAAAGAACTTTCGGATCTAAGATCAAACCATCAAGTTAATCAAAGGAGCAAACTTTATTCCCTGAACTTTTTTCTAGACAACAATATAATCATCAGGGTGGGTGGACGTTTACAAAAATCCAACCTCACACCAGATCAGAAGCATCCAATTGTGCTACCTCATGGACACAAACTGACAGAATTAATGGCCAGCAAAGAACACTTGAAACAATTTCATACTGGGCCACAAGCAATGCTTAGTGCTCTAATCAAGTTTATTGGTCACTCATTGGTAGAAACTTATGCAGGAAGATTGTGCTCAGTTGAATTAAATGTTTCAAGGCCAAGCCCAGAGATGTACAACAAATTATTAGAGAACTTCCAAAGAGCAGAGTAGAATCCTCTCGTAACTTTCTGCATACAGGAATCAACTATAGTGGTCCGATACAAATACTACAGAGCAAAAGAAGAGGAGAGAAGAAAATAAAGAGTTACATAGCTCTTTTCATATGCTTTGCTACAAGGCTATTCACCTTGAATTAGCGAGTGATCTAACAACAGAATCATTCTTACCAGCCTTGCAAAGATTCATGGCATGGCAAGGAAAATATCTTCATATTTATTCTGACAACGCGACCAATTTTGTTGGAGCAAGCAATGAACTTCTGGAACTTCGCAATCTTCTTAATTCTGATGTCCATCAAACTGAAGTGACATCCACTCTAGCCAAAGACAACATTGAATGGCATTTTATACCTCCACGAGCGCCACATTTCGGTTGCTTATGGGAATCAAGAATTAGGCTGGTTAAATATCATCTTCACAGAATTTTGGGAAATGTCACGCTTACGTATGAGGAGCTATACACGATTTTTACACAAGTAGAGGCGTGTCTAAACTACAGTCCTTTAACACCATTGTCCAGTGATCCTTCCGACCTTTCTGTTCTTACCCCCACTCATTATTTGATAGGAGACTCACTGACCACCACTCCAGATCCGAACCTGACATCGCTTCAAGGTAATCGACTATCATGCTGGCAGCATGTGCAACTTTCTCAGCATTTTTGGGCTAGGTGGTCCAAGGAATACTTAGCCGAACTCTAGCAATGGAAGAAATGGAGAACACATGACCACAACATTCCAGTGGGAACATTGGTTCTCATTCGTGAGGACAATTCCCCCCCGCTCAGTTGGAAACTTGGTCGAGTACTGGAATTACATCCTGGCACAGATGGAATTCGTGTGGTCACTCTCAGGACCGCAGGTGGCTCGCTGAAGAGAGCCATCACAAAACTATGTCCACTTCCAATGGAAGAAAACTCAGCATAAATGTGTACTGTCCTGTATTTTTTTTGTATTCTGTTTGTGTGTAATAGTGATGTCCTTTTTATTTTGAACCAACTGTTGCTAACTCATTTCATTTGTTTAGTTAATATCTTTATTATTTTTATGTTTCATTGAAAGTATTCTTTCAAGGTGGGGGAAATGTTAACTAATTTTGATGCTCTATAGTTGGCAGCAGTATTTTAATTGTTTGTTTGTTGGTATATCATTGTTGTTTTTTGTCTTTTTGGTTATAATTGTATTGCAGAAGTTTTAAATCTTTTATTTTACATTATGAGAAAACTTCTTAGTTGTAATGGTCAAAATTATTACAATTAAACAGTGAGATTTCTTTGGTCCCTCAATAACTGCACTTTAGGCCGCATCGGTGATCGAGTGATTCAGAAAATAGACTGATTTTTCCTCTACTCAAATCAGAATACATATCCTCTAAATTGTACATATATCTTTCTTACACCATTGTGAAAATATGTGGATAGTCTGAGCGTGCTAGTAAAAACGTGATATGGGTGACACAAAATATTGGGCCACGATTATTGCACAGTTATATTTTATTTTAGTTAGTCCCTACAATACATTTTTAATATCTATTTATTTTAAATACGGTGAGATAAGTGAACAGAGAATGAGTGGACAAATAAGTGGGAAAACACTCCTAGCATACCTGAAAAGAATAGACAAATATTAACTTCCTAAATAAAAGGTGTCTACGTCAGTCGAGATTATTAATATTGAGGCAATCCTTCCTGCCTGTTAAGAGATTTTCATTTTACATCTCGTTTGAACTATCCGCATTTAATTTCACTATTTTAGAGTGCCCGAGAAAGGAAGAACTTAGGGAAATGTTTCCACATATGCTTGAAAAGAGAGTGGGGAATCCTCTAGGAAAAATACCTCAGTACGCTCGGCTGAGATTCTAATCCCAACTTCCTTGTCAGTGGCAAACTAAATTAGATGAGCTTGACATTATTCTAAATTCCAAGCGTTTTGACCGTGTTTATTGAAACCACTTTATCTCTAAAGGTATGCTTTATATGACGATAGTGATACACCCAGCAGGATTTGAACTATGACCTCCAATTCCTCAGAAAACTACACAGAACAAGACTCACGCTTTTGTCTGTGTTCCTATCGTTGTGTTAAAAAGAATGTTGTTTTAGGTCTTATGCCAGCACGCCATATAAATTTAGGTCTTGTGCCGTTAGATCTTGTGCATGTTGGCTTGTGAGATATGTATTGTGGGGCTAGGTCTTATAAAATTAGGTCCAGTGAAGTTAGGTCTTGTGAAGTTAGGTCTTGTGAAGTTAGGTCTTATAAAATTAGGTCTTGTGCCTTTAGGTCCACTGCCTGTTTGAACAATTAAAGATATTTTAAAGTAATATATGATAAATGAATTTAAGGTCCAGTGCTTTTAGTTCTAGTAAAGTTAGGAGCTATAAAATTATGTCTTATGAAGTTAGGTCTTATTAAGTTAAGAAATATAGTTTAGGAGTTGTGACTTTAGGTCTTATAGTTTTAGTTCCAATGCCGCATGTCTGGTAAATCACTCAACCCGTGAAGCCACCAATTTATATATTTGATTGTGGAAATTTTGTTATTTTTACTGGGAATTTCGGAGGTGGTCATTTTCCTTTCTTCATCTTATTTAATTGTTTGGTAAAATGTTCCTAATTTATAATTGTGGCTTTTTCAAAAATGTGGGGGATCAGTAACTTAAAATTGTTTTCGAGACCATATTCCAAAAAGTCCTTGAACTTCATAGTAATGGTTGGATTTTCTTGTAAATTCCTATTTTTTTCATTTATTTGAACCGCCTGAACTGCCAACTCTTCCATAGGAATGTCGTTCACGGCTATTTTCTACCCTGTATCACACAAAATCATAGCTTATCTTAGATTGGCTATCGTTTTAATAAATACCACTAAAACTGAGAAGGATAAAAACACGAGTAATTTGATTTGGCAAGATAAAAATCTACCAGTTAAATTAAAATTATGTGAAACCGATTATTTGGTTAAAGTGGAGTCCAATAATAGTTGGTTTTGAGCCCTTTTCTATGACACGCTTTTCAAATAAATTAAGTAATTAATTTTCTACCAGCTATATTGTTGCTGTGTTTTTTTGCATCGAGTGTTTACAATTTAAAAAAATATTACTAATTTAGTTCTAATAATGGCCGGTAGAGCAAAGATAAATCTATCACTATTCATATGAAATAAACAATCTAACAGTTGTAGTCCTTGTATTTGTAATGATGACTGGGTATTTGAAATTGGGACTTCCATGAAAGTAGTGTTTCAGTTAACCTTACTCATTGTCACTGTAAAATATCAATATAATAAATAGATACCCGAGTGTGAGATAATAACAGAAAATATATGTTTTTATTATGAAATACCTTGATTAGATAGCAGAGTATCCTGGGTGATGATATCCTTTAGTATCTTATCCTTTTAGCCTCGTATGTAAAGCTCTCGTAATGTTGTGGATAATCTTTTATTAAAGTATTACGTGTAATATTGTCGTTGATATTTCTAATGAATCTTAGCTTCATTAATAAAACTCTTTCGTTTTTTACAATCAAGCAAATATTAGTATTTGTTTCCAGGAAACATGATTTATTTCAATATATTATAATAGTGGTTTCCTAGATACACATTATCATTGCCTTTTATATTATCCATTAATAAAATATTTATTTTTCATACGTATGTTAAATAATTTAAATGAAACTATGTTGTGGGTAGCAGAATATTTTCATGTTGTATGCATCGCTATTTAAATCTTTATTTTGTTTGTCTTGTTACCAGCCAGTAGAACAATCTCCAAAAGTTTTACAATATAAGCTCCCTTCTTATTTTAAAATTATAAAACCCAGAATAAATTATTCTTCTTACTCGAATCGATCATTTTTTAAAAGCTCTCTAAATGTAAAGCTAGAAAGAAAATGATATTAAGTAAAGCCAATAAAGGGTTCTTCAAGGTCCCTCAAGTTTTATTTGTATGTATTGGTTGATATAAGTAATTTAGAACAAAATTTATTTTTTGGAAACAACATCTATGCAGTGATCTAGAATAGTTAAAGTTCTAATTAACGTAAAAGTATCATGTGTATTTGTTACTAGATTTTACCAGTAGTATTAATTTAAATTTATCATGTTTCACCCCCTAGGTCACAGAAGGGAGGCTCGGAAATTATTTTCTTTCGTCAGTGTTACGAATATTTCAGAAACTGTTATATCTGTATAATCTTTAAATTATTATCATATACATAAAGAGATAACATTGTAATGGAACATTTTCTAACATTGAGATTTCGAAGAATCTTTTAGTTTTATATGCTTTCAAAACAAAAAAGGGATCTATCGATTCTGTCTGTCTTGTCTGTCTCATCACCTAGAGCCGAAACCATTTTGTTGAGTGTTGAAACCTACCTGTTGTCTAGGGTCGTTTAGAGTAGGAGTTTCTCGTCCCCAGGGCGTGAAGGCACGCGCCTCCCAACCCCACGAACCTCCAGTTCCTTTTAAAGTTATAATTCGCACTCTCACGACAATTTTATCCAGCAATAATAATTTCAAAAATATATATATCTTCGGTTTAAGTAATAGCAGGCAATGTTTTTGAAATGGCATGCAGTCAGGCGCGCGGTGGTCAGCGCCTTGCATTGTTAAACCAAACCTCCCCTCCCCTTCACCTATTGTCAACATCCTGCTATGGATAGCTAGCCCTGCCTATTCTTCGTGTGAAGGCACACTCCATTACGCGCCCTAAGGTTGAAAGCTTGTGAGATAATGTGTATAGCGTGAACCAGCAATAATTGTTGTCAGTCATCTTGCGTGTTCCTGCATCTTGTGGCTGTGTGTTGCGTGTGTGTTTATAATAATATTATGTAGGGTTATTTTAGGATAGTGTTTATTTAAGTTATATGTTTTAATATGTTTTGTAACTAGGCTTAATATGAATAGTTCAATTCAGGCGCTTAAGACAACATATGTTTCAAGATTAATCTCTTGATCAAAATAGAGAATTGAAATAATTAGGTAGGCCATGTCTTGAATTCTGTATGGAACAAAGTGAAAAGAAGAAAAATTAAAATCGAGTTTTTAAAAGGCAGCTCAAGTCCAAAGATCCATACCAAAAAAATAGTTGGATTTGCGGCTGTGATGTGGACAAATCCTTGTACTGTCTCCCGTGTATTTTGTTTTCTCCCAGAAACAGTGGTGAATGNCCGTGTATTTTGTTTTCTCCCAGAAACAGTGGTGAATGCTTGTGGATATTAAAAGGCGTCAATGATATGAAACATTTAACAGAAAATATTTAGAAATACGAGGTATCTTCGAATCACGTGAATAGTGTCGTTGATCTTTCTTTGCTAGGCAAAGTAAACATATCATATAGTCTAGTCTCACAATACAGAGAAAACGTTAAATAACTTAATACTCGCGTTGAAAAAAAATGGGCACATATTAAAAAGGTTGATTTAATATGTTAAATTCTGTAGTGTTTTTGAATTACCTCTTAAAGGCCATGACGCATCAGCATCCTCTACAAATCCTGGTGTCTACAAAGGTTTAATTAATTATACTACTTAGCTGGATTCTACAATAAAAGAACATTTAGAATTGGCCACTGTATTCCAAGGAGCATCGAAAAAAATATAAAATTTCAAACTGGACTGCATGATTAGTGTCTGTAGGGAGTAAATAGAAAAGCAGATACGAGATTCTGAATTTGTAGCCATCGAATGTGATAAGACAACTGATGTAACGAATTATTGTGAGATGGTATTAGTTTTTAGGTATGTGTTTGAGGTGTTGACTTGTGAGAGGTTTTGGGGGTTTCTTATTCCTGAAGGAAAATGTGCAGAAATCTTAGCAAAATGCATAATGGACCACATCAAACCTCTTCTAGACACTTCAAGAGGAGGATTAATATCACAGACGTATGATACTGATAATGTTATGAGTGGCTCTGTTGGGGGTGTATAAACATACCCATTTGCCTATTTTGTACATTGCTACGGTCATCAGCTAAATTTGATATTTTAAAAATCAACCAGTGCAAACAGAAAAGTTCGAGTTTTTTTCTCAAACCTTTCTGCCATTTCTGAATTTTTTTTTACACTCATCCTTAAAATCTGATGTTTTAGAGCAAGTAGTACAACTCAGACTACCCAGAGTTTCTACAACAAGATAGAACTGCAACATTCCAACTGTTAACTTTGTGTACGAAAATAGAGATAAGTTGGAGGAATGATTCGAAGTTCTTGAGGAAAAGTGCACAAACAAATTTACTGTTAACGAGGCGAGTAGCCACAGAAGGGCTTTTCAGGACCCAAATTTCATGTTCTGGCTAACACTTTTCCACAAAATTTTACCTCACGTGGATATATTATATAGGAACAAAGACAGTGTAATGTGGCAATATGACGTTTGTATTTTTGAAAATGAGAAGCAGAAAGAGAGGGGGCAAGTGAATGAAATAGAAGATATTTAAAGGAAGAGTTCCCTTAGCAACCAATAAATAGGAAAATTAATGTTGAATGTAGCACCAGAGTGAGGGATACAAAAGAAATGTGTGATGTCATTAAAACTCATGTAAAAGACAGATTCGCTTTTAATGGTCATTTGGAGGCAGCTTCTTTGTTATGTGATGAGTCATTTCCCCAATTTTCTACTTGATTTCCGGAAGAAAAACTCACGCGAGTAATCCAACACTACCCATTCTTAGAAAAAGAAAAACTCCGGTCTTAATTGGGACTACTATACAGACAAGAGTACTTTGACATTAAAGGAGCAATACAACTATTGAAGTTCATGGAGAAAATTAACATTTCAGTTTTCAGTAAGGTGAAGAAGCTTCTAAAAATCATAATAACGACCCCAATGACATCTGCTGAATCTGAACGTTGCTTTTCAACACTGAAAATAATAAAGACTTTCCTAGGGAATACAACTACAAATGACAGACTGAATGCTCTAACGATGGTAGACATCAACATGAAACTTATCACACAAATTAAAGAATTTGATGACAGAGTTATGGAAAAGTTCATTAACTTAAAGGAGAGGAGTATGATTCTCATATACAAATAATGTTTTTGTTTATTGCGTACTAAGTCATTTCTCGCAAGTGTAAATAATGTAAATATTGTGTATCCTACATATTAATGTTGTGAACTTGTGAGGACATTGAACATTCATACCTATATATTTACGAACATTACACAGCTGCAGAGTTTCTACAACAGATCCAAGTTCTTTGGAGTGAGTTTAATTTCTTTAACTTTGCATGTTGTTTGTGATATTAATTTTTGAGTTTAAATAAATTAATATTTAACAAAATTTATTCCGAAATTTGTGTCTTCTTTTAAATGTCTTATTTAGAAATAATTAATGAACTAAACCGGCCGCGTGCTCCAGTTTCTAAATTGACGAGCCGCCACTGGTTTAGAGGTTATACATAGGAGTGTTACGGAACTATCCATCCAACCTTAAATTTAAGGGAAGTTTACAAGATTTTTTTTTCAAAATCAACTATAAAGATTTTAATGAAAATCTTTATTCAGACACTTTTTAATATTGAAACAAATTGACGCAACCAATTTTTCCGATAAAATTACTTGGTGGGCTGTTTACTTAGGCGGATATCAACAATGTTGATAATAACCACACAACTATTTGAAATACAAAATTATTTATCATTGATTAGTTGTAAGACTATTAAAATAAAACTATTTTATATGAAATATATTTTTATAAACCAATAATTTCCAAAGGGA
The DNA here is from genome assembly GCA_902155825.1 of Timema genevievae. Taxonomy (NCBI): domain Eukaryota; kingdom Metazoa; phylum Arthropoda; class Insecta; order Phasmatodea; family Timematidae; genus Timema; species Timema genevievae. Next base: position 77,756 of record CABFWO010003814.1, read on the forward strand.
TAGGAAAATATAGTTTTAAACATAGGTCTGATAAATGAAGAGATTATTTCTATGTTAGAATGCCTAACTATTATGTTTCTGCAACAATTTATATTATTTCGTTTCAATGATCTTACGATATTTTAGTAAATGTTTCCATTTTTAGGTAAAAGAGTGAGAACGTTTGTCCGGGGAACCATGAATTTATTTTTCCACCAAACTGAAAAAAAATATTTGTTTTAAACTAAAACTTAATTATTTGCTCTCATAACTTATAACTTTTGACCTTTTCAAAAATATTATTATGGTATTTTACAGTGAAATTGAAATTTATTATTTGTTTTACCCTAAAATGTTGTATGGTGGATTTTATACCATATCTGAACTTTTAAATTCCCCCTGTTGTTGAAAATCCACATTTATGTGGAGTGAAAGTTGAAATGGAAAACCATTTATGAAAATCCACCCCCAGTCTACCCAACCGAGTTTCGAAAGTTTCGAACGTCAATATCTCCGTCCTCGATGGTCTAGGTCAACACGAAACTAGCGCGTTATCAAACTACGCCTGAGAGCTAAGCACGTCAGT
>CABFWO010003815.1:0-23491 GCA_902155825.1 Timema genevievae
ACTATATCTCAACTGACAGTACTATCTTTACCGTGATATGACGTCTTACTGAGTATCTATAAGCAAGAGTGAACTATATCTCAACTAACAGTACTATCTTTACCATGATATGACGTTTTACTGAGTATTTATAGGCAAGAGTGAGCTATGTCTCAATTGACAGAACTATCTTTACCGTGATATGACGTCTTATTTATACCATACTTATTATGTCGTAAGCTACTATTGTGGAAATTTATCTGGTATTTAAGTGATCGTTTTTCAGTCTTCAACTGAATACATTCAACTTCATATTCCAGAAGTTCTCAAACCACAGTCGAAGGTTGACTCAGGTTCTGTATTTATTTGTCCACTGAGGATACAAACTAGAACCCTCGTCCTATATAAATGAGTGGACTCACCTCTTGATGGCGCCTCGGACCACTTCTATAGCTCGGATACTTTAGTTCTCCTCACATGCTCGGTACGAAGCTCATGTGGCACATATGATCAAGTTCATACTTCAACTTCAGGGGGTTGAAAGAGAAGGAGATGGAATACTGTGGCTTGTACAGAACACTTGAGAAGGGTTGGTGGAGGTGGGGGGTGGTAACTGTACCCAAACTCTTGTCAACTATGCAACTCTATATAACTATGCGAGTTTTGTTAAGCTAGAATCAGGAAGTCCCAAGTAAGAAGGACCTATCCGTGTGTGTCACTTACTTACGATATTGCATTAAGAACTCAAAAGTTCAATGCAGCACTTACAAAGAGTACGTCAGCTATCCCTATCTTGAGATAATTCTATCCAGAATCCAGTCCATCTCATTATATCCTATCCCTATCTTGAACAAGTTCTATCCAGTCCACCTCATTACACCCTATCCCTATCTTGAACAAGTTTTATCCAGTCACCCTCATTACACCCTATCCCTATCTTGAACAAGTTTTATCCAGTCACCCTCATTACACACTATCCCTATCTTGAACTAGTTCTATCCACGATATTGATTCTATTTGCTGACTATTTTTAAAGCTGATTGTTTGAATGTTCGTGACAGATTTTTTTTTTTCAATAAAATGTAAAGAATGGACATGAACTATTTTATCCCCAGTTCCTTTCCTCCTCTTTTTAGACCGTGCGTGGGGTCGGGGAGAGGGGAAGGGAAGAAGATTTCCATTAAATGGGGTTTTGTTTGCTCAGCTCTTTTTTTCTAAAAAAATAATAATAATTCTCGACGATAAGAGAGAGCTATAATTGGTATCACGCGGGCGGGCGGGCGGGTGGATGAATCCTGAAGACAGAGACAGGGGATCAGCTGTTCTTGTGGTCACACGGATAGTGCACCCTCCTCGGGTTATTGTTATTAGTTATTTAAAGGATTGGATACCGATGATGCTAGATTTGAACCAATAACATCTCTAAACATCTCTATTCTTACTCTGTTGACCATTTGAATACTTCAAACTTACAACAAGAAGTTGTTCATTTTAATCCTTAGAGCTTACAACACAAGGTTGTCCATTTTAATCCTTATAACTTACAACACAAGGTTGTCCATTTTAATCATTAAAAGTTATAACATGAGGTTGTTCATTTTAATCATTAGAACTTACAACACAAGGTTGTCCATTTTAATCCTTAGAACTTACAACACAAGGTTGTCCATTTTAATCTTTAGAACTTACAACACAAGGTTGTCCATTTTAATCCTTATAACTTACAACACAAAGTTGTCCATTTTAATCATTAGAACTTAGAACACGAAATTGTCCATTTTAATCCTGAAAAGCTACACCACGATAATGACTCGACTGCAAATATTTTCGAAAATTTACAACATGACAATGACGAGGCAGTTTGTCCATTTTAATTTTACATTTCATCGCTCATTCCAGGTGAGGGCTGTCGCAGACAGTATCATTAATTCAATCGCAGGCCGTGAAAACCTTCAAAACAAATGACTCGGTAGGTCGTCCATTTTGAAACGACCGAGACACGTGCTTATATCATCTACCAAGGGTTATTCAACATTTACAGTTGAGGCTGATCAACTTTGATAGTGTCTAAAACTAGAAGAGAGGGAAACGGCTTGAAATAAACTGCGATACGAATGAAGAGAATCTTGCTATGCAACGTGAAAAACAATCTTTCATCGCTCAAAGTGTATTTTAATTACGTGATATCCGCTTCGGTGGTATAATAGACCAAGGCGTCACTCTTGCAATAGGCAGGACGGCTGAGGACGGGGAAATCAGTGTTCGAATCCTGGTTAGGTGTACTAAGGATGCTTTTTTTCCTCTAAATGGTTTTACACTCTCCTTTCACGAAACCACGAAAATGTTGGTACACCTCTTATAAATTCAGCCTCACTCGTCCCTAACACATTATCCTAATTAGTAAATATGCGAACGGGTAGTAAGACGAGGTGACAAGAAGATAATAATAAATAATACACGAACGCGCTATTTTATGTCTTCTCCTTTTAGTTTAGTCGCTAATTTATCGGGTTCTATTTCTGTCTCTCTCTGGACTTACAACAGTCGATATTGTTGACTCCCCAGTGACAGGCGATCCCCATTGTTAGCAGCTCTGCAGCCCATTGTTCCACCCCACAGCGCTGTAAGTAACCTTTCAACTCGATTAACCGTTGTCTGAACCCGATTAGACGTTCAGTCTACGAGCGGAGAAGATGGAAAGTGCACAAGAAAGAGAAACCTCAGATCAAAAGCGCACGAAGATAATACATACATACATACATACATACATAAATAATCACACCGTCCCCTTACAGGTTAGGCAAGAAACTGTGCATATAGCTCCCAAAACACCTCCGTACTTAAGGCGATTGGCCCTTTTCATTAGTCGTGGAAATGCAGAGCTATGGGAACAAACTATTATCTTCAACAATTCTTATTGTTTTGCAATTTTATTTTCGGAAACGGTTTGTTCAAGAATATAAGAATGTTTATTAAGTCATACTTTTTATGTACACACCTCCTCTATAATTTTAACAGCGATCAAATATCGATAAAATTGACATTTTTCAATAGAAAACTGCCAGCTTCATAACAAAAATAAGAAAGTGTAACACCTAATAAACATCGATTCATTATCTTAGAAGGGGTGTTGAAGATATTACTATAAAAATTTAACTCACTCTCGAGAAAACTGATATTTCCAAACATATGATTTTTCAGCAAGACCTGTCTGGTAGCTAGCGCCATCTGTGGTTTCCGTGATCCACCTGTTCTTGTTGGCGCAGAAGGATACTTCGGCCGGTTGTGAAGCCATGCCACACCTTTAGCCCTTTCAACCACCTTCCCTCAAAATAGGTTTTAGACTCGCACTCGACAGGGCCAGGGGCCTTAATCCATCCTCACTAACTTTCTCCTCACTTACCTATCTTTGCATACTTCCTACTTTTCAACAACATCCATATGAATGCTCTTTTTAAAAATTAAAACTCTTTAATATTTCCATTTAATAGTTGGCTAGTCGGTCCAGGGTGAAGACGACCCAATTTGACGCGCACAGATGATTTAAAATGGGCTTGGAGGAAACTGCGATTGTTTGTGCCTTGCTAGTTAGGTTTTGGAAAAAGAAAAGAGCTCGTAAATACTGAGCTCGTCCCAGAAGTCCTTTGGACCAAACTTTCAAGAATATTCCTGTTTAAATAGCTATATTTCCTCTTTCAAAACCTCACCGAGCTCACCTCACGGCTAGCTTGCGATCAACTCTCATGTGTGCAAACCCACATGTTCACTCATGCTATTGTAACATTAGCGATACTAGCTAATGTTACATTATTACTACTCGACCCGAATAGACCAATACATATAGACATCCTGCAATAGTAACACTTGCAAGTCTAGCTAGTTTACATTAATACTACCCACTCCGAATAATGCCGATACTCATATGGGTGTGCGCTCATGAGAGTTGATAGTGTACCGCTCCCCACCTCCAATTCTAACCGCTAGAGGCCACAATATCTAGGAAGATGGTGGACGGAATATATAGGGAATTTAATAAAATCAAAAATTTGAACATTTGCAAGTTTAAGAAAAAATTGAATTAATTATTCAAAGTAAAATACATGGCCTCACAAGTCAAACTGAAGAGTGTTGAAAAACATATAAATATGGCAGAGACTGCACTTGCGCAGTATATTTGAGAGTATATTTCACAATCTCTAAGTAAATTATTTATTTATAGGAATTAGTCTGGAAGGGACCCAATAATAATAAAAAATCGTTAATATAATGATATAGAGCTTAAAGAACCTCTTTTAAACGGTTAATAAAGCGCCTGAATCACCATTTAGAATTCCGACCAAACAAATAGGTTAGACCATTAAACCTTTGAATCCTTACTACAATAATAAAGAGCTCAAAAAGCCTCTTTTAAACGATTGACAAAGCGACTGAATGACCATTGTGAATTCTGACTAAACAAATTTATATTTTAAGATTAAATTTAAATTTAAATATCCATTCTGATAAAAATACATTACACAAAGGTTTGACTTCCCGACTTAACTCAAACTTATGTGGGACTATTAACTCCACCACCTTTGAAGTAATTGAGAAGATTCCGACTTGTTAATATTTGACATTTTAATAGAAAACAAAGTAATATTACAATAGAATACTGGTAATTTCTCACTAAACGAATCGGTAAAATGTTAAAGTTATAACTTATAAACCAACAAAAATTAATTACTTTTATAATCTCCTCAAAGAAAATACGTCTACAAAATATTACATATAGAAGAAACATAATCAAATGTTGAAGTACAAACAATTATTGGTAACTACAAGTGCAATAACAATTTATATTTAAACTAAATATTCCAAGCTAGAAAAAGAATAAAAAGGTGGCTACCTATTAACATCTCTATAAATGACAAAGAGACTAGCGCCCAAGCGGCAAATGGTAACATTAAGTGTTCCAGTAAACAAATTTACTTTCAAAAATAGATCATATAGTGAGAAATTACTGATGTCTACACTGAACTATTATAATAGTTATATTTAACTAAGTGTTAAAACTCCCGAACCCGTTAAAGGTCGTTTAGATTTTAAATATTTAATAAAATATATAGAGTTTATATATTGCCATCCTGGAGCGATTATGTCCAAGTCCAGACTAGGACTTCTCGTGGAAGTGTCGGATTTAATAGTCAACCATGTTAGCTGAGCGCCAGCTTTATATAGGTCTAGTTGATGGTTAAAGGGGTGGGAGATCTTCTTATTAAAAATACAACGCCACGTTGCGAACACGTGCTAACAGCATGACTTTCTTGTTAACAACCGTCAAACATGGTACGTGCTCAAGTCACGTAGGCTGAACATCTAGTGAGTAGGCAGTTAAAACCTTGCACGTGTTCAAGTCACGTGGACCGGACACCTGGTGAGTAGGCAGTTTAAGATAGTAAATTGTATCTCTGTCGGCCAGCTGGGCCAATCAGCGCAGTCCTGGATCACCCTATTGAAGTATCTTCGGTGCGAACTAGTTGGGTTATGAAACTCGTGCTAGGCCAGAAGATACAATGAGGGAGTAAAGCACATATTTTAAACACAGCAAGTTTTGTAATCTTTGATATTGAAGGATGTCTATGAGTATCGTCATCATTCGGAGTGAGTAGTATTAATATAAACTAGCTAGTCTTGCTAGTTTTATTATTGCAGGCTGTCTATATGTATTGGTTTATTTGGGGCGGGTAGTAATAATGTAGTATTAGCTAGTATCGCTAATGTTACATGGATAAACCGTACGGAAGGGAGCACGGATAAAGCGGTATTAATGTAAAATACATGTTTAATCTATGACCCTTGTAGTGTAGGGGTAAAAACCCTCACCTTATATCTAGATAATGCATCTTCCCTGGATTTTATCCAGATTATCCTTTTAAATAACGTCTAAGCTGGAACTCATTAATATTTATAATGGTATTAATATCGCCGTAACATTTTCATCCTCTGCCTTTTCCTTCGCGACCCCCCACCAATTCCAGGTACAGACATTTATTTATATAAAAAAACACGTTCATTTGCATTAATGACATTCATTCTCTTACGAAGGCGAGGGAAATATATTCTTTTCTTTGTTAAATTGGACCCTTGACTGGTGGTATAATTCCAGGGGCAAGAGCTAGCTGGAAAGAGGGACCTTCAAGGCCAGAGTTAGCTGTGTCTCTTTCTATGAGCTGAAATTTATAAATCTTATATACCTTAAGGGAATGTATTATTATTTGACTGGATGGACAAAAACTGTTAATTCTGCGAACAGTAGACCTCACTCCCTCCATGTTATTATCGTTACTACAGTCTTACTAGTAGTTTTTAGTAGTTTTTTAGATGTCACATTCTACTTCTTAAAACAAAAACAAAACAACACCCCTATAGCGCAAGTAAGAAAATGTTATCCTCGACGCTTTCAGAAATATTTTATATTTGTTCGTGTTTTGCGTCTTACAACGATTATTGCTATATTCCCGTCGTGCCCAGTCGTGAGTTTACGTCTTCTCTCGGCTGGAAAGTGAGGGGTATATTCCTGTCGTGTCCACTCGTGAGTTCACGCCTACACTCACTGTGAAAGTGAGCCACTAAGCGAAACGCGACAAGGACCAATATTTACCGCGGTCGCCGCTATGTACAGTGGCAGCGCCAGGGTCGGCCCAATGTCCACATCTGATGAACCACTATCCGTGGACGAAACAGGGCTGCCACAATAACCAACATGGAGGAGGTAAGGGGCCCACCACATGTCCACACTATTAGTGATGACCCGTGTTTTGGTAGGTTAAATAGAAAGAGCGGAATTTACAGAACATTTCCACATCCGACTGTGGTTGATCCCGGTAAACTCATCTAGAGGTGGTCATCGGTTGATATCAGCCCATAATATTGTGTACTTTTTATTTCAACTCCCTTCACAAAACACGATGGTCTTCGATCCTTAATAAACAATTGAAATACTAAAACCGTAGAGCGTGTATGTAAACTTTCGACCCACTGATTGTTTTATAATTTGACCTAACGTTTCTGTTTAGCTGTATTACGAAACAGCATGCGACTTATTCTCACCGGAAGTCCTGTGTTCTGATCCCGACTGGTTCATTTATTGGCCTTACTTGTTGTTTATCTTAATTTTATACCTGTTTTGGTGGCCACATGGTCTGAGCTGTCTCTCTTACTAGACTGTTCTGCCGATAACGGGGATATCGATGCTAGAATCTCGGTTGGACGCATTACAGGCGGTTTTTCCTAAAAAAAATTTCCCCCCCACACTTCCTATATTCAAATGCGGTTAAACTTCCTCTAAATTAAACCTTTCTCATCCCTAACTCATTGGCGTAGTTAGCACATGGGCGTATAATATGAATAGGTACTAAGACGCGTTGCAAAAAAAAAGAAAGTTTAGTTTTCTACTCATAGTACCGTCAACAGTCCTTTAATATTTGTCAGGAGCATTTGACGATAATTTGTTTTTAGATAAATATAAAAATTCCCCGTCAGATGCAGCCACGCTCATAACAAATATACAAGGGCTGTTGAGGTTACCATGCGTAGAAAACTAAACTAAATGTATTTAATAGAGAAATATTTTATTTATATCGGCCAAAAACGTTTTTTTGTTATAAAAATGCACACATCTTAGCTCTTGCTCTGTCTTTTGTCCCACCTTAATAATCCCGAATAGGTCCTTCTTCTGGTCCTGAATGTCCTTGGACCACTAAGATATCCTCCTCTCATAGTCAGACAACCCAGTTTGACCAAACACCCCCTCCCCCTCCCTCTGTCTAGTTCAACTGACGGGAGTCTTCTATCGCCCCATTTGACCACACTAAGATGACCCAAGAACCCCGTATTGATCTTCCCTAGTAGTTATAGTGTGGGTAGCGCGTCTCACTGGTTATTATTCGGGTTATATATTGTATGAACTAATCTTTTAGGGAGGAGGAAGGTTGAATTTAGGGGAATTGTACCCACACTTGCGTGAAAATACAAAAATAAAAGTGGATTTGACAGTGGGCGCGTGCCCACAAGCGAGCTATACCGACCGAGCGGCCGCCGCCGTTAGCAAGGATAATGCCAACATTTTCGGATAAAGGGTGTCGTGTGTTCATCACAATGAACCCTACAGCCGTTAATCTCAGTTTTCTAAACCAGAGCCGCTATATCTTTATTCAAGTAGCTCCTCATTAGTCCACACGAAGCAGAGTTGACCTCGTTACTGACCCACTGCTTCACAGCTAACTTTTGGATGCGCCGGGGATCGAACCAGGGACCTCTGGATCTTTAGCCCGGCACTCTGACCACTCGACCACATAGGAGATATTGATACGTGGTGACAAAAAATAAATACATACATAAAAGTATCAAATGAAACCTGTAGAGTGTCACAGTTTAGTTATCAACAGAATCATAAATATTTTATTAAATTATAAAACAGAATTAATATTATTTGCCCAGTTTCTTTATTTTTTAACGGAATGTAGCAAACAATTATATTACGGGGTGCCGGCAAAAATGTTGGGAATATGTCTAAACTAATTACTAACTGCGTTCTCCTTTGATGTGTGATATTGTGTTCTCCATTTTTAACGTCAGGCTTTGTGAATATATTCCCGGACGCCATTAACGAGAGTAACAATCACTCAACAGTAACGGCTAAACGGAGCGGTGTCAGCTGAGTGGGAAAATACAGGGGAATACTTTCTATTCATCTTGTGTGGTTTGTTTGGAACAAGATGTCATGGCCAAACTAGCAACTTTTAAAACGTTACAATGCTCTTAAAATTTAAATAGGCACGTTATCACAAGTGTCTATATGAAATTTATTTCAAACAATTTTTTAACCATATTATAACTTTTTTTAAAATCACTGACCCAACAATACATTTCATACAGTTGTGTGTTGCGGGGAGTATCATCATCAAATGCAAGGCTGAAGATACTACAAGATTCATTAAAAAAAACTACTAACGCCGTGAGATAGATGAAATACTACATTTCATACAGTTGTGTGTTGCGGGGAGTATCATCATCAAATGCAAGGCTGAAGATTATACAAGATTCATTTAAACTTCTGACGCTGTGATATAGACGTAATACTATATTTATATAGTTGTGTGCTGCGGGGAGTATCATCATCAAATGCAAGGCTGAAGTTACTACAAGATCCATAAAAAAAACTACTAACGCCGTGATATAGATGAAATATTACATTTTATACAGTTGTGTTATGCGGGGAGTATCAGATTTTACGACTGACCTTCATTTGTCAGAGCTACTCGGGTCCATCCCCAAACACCGGGACAAACCGGGGGGTCGTTTATTCCCAATCAATTTATTTATTAATCTTTAAAAGAGAATGACGATGCCATACATAAGGGAAATATTTAGTTTATTTACAATGACTATTAAAAATAGATTATTAAGGTGATCAAAATTAGACAGTAATACTTCGAATACTTATTTAAAAATAATCATCAAAACCATGCATGTCCACCCGTTATCTAGTTGTTTTATAATATCTAACGCTCAAATATAGTAGAAACATGAACAAATCATCATTTATCATTAACAAATACATGCGTTACACGAGTAAAATTATACTTGCAATTATAGAAACTTCATGGAAATGAGAAAGCATTTTGCTCCAAGAGAATAATTTGTGGTTTATTTCTGCAATTTGAAGTATTTCAATTTGGGCTAGTGGGCCGCGCAAAACACACTCGTGGCTGCAAGTGGCTCGTGGACCTCAGGTTAGACATATATTCTTTAAATCTTGGGTTGAAGTCACTTTCATAATTGATGACAAGCGTGTTTGCAAGTCGCGATGTCTTGGGTGTCTGTTCCTTTTCATAAGAGAAAACTACTCTCCACATACTAATATTCAGCCCTACATTGCACATATTTGGTGCTCAAATTTGTAAGATTTTCTGGAATTGATCTTTAATTAATCAAGAGTAAAATTCATATTCACTAACATCATTTTGTTTGATATCCACTAATACTCAATAACCAATTCACAAATGTCATGATTTCAATTGATGTATTTATGTATGTATAGTACTCTACCAGATGATTGGTTGGCTCTTCAATAATTCCATCTGCGTATAACCCAAACGGGTAGTAAGACGCGGTGCTAATAATAATAATAATAATTCCATCGTCAGCTGTAAATCCTAGGCAGCACTGAAAGATGTACTAGATAAATGAGGAGTGAGGTAGTTTCCTCTCTGAGCCAGAAGGTACTATTGCACATCATTCTTTCAAGTCCACCAATTGACTCTACAAGCAACACCCTCACTCCATTCATCACAGGGACTGGCTGTATATTCCATGTTATTACTAGTATCGTTCATACCTCTGCCACGTTCATTTTTGTCAGAACCATAAGTGATACTGAGACAGATCAATGCAAGTAACAACTTGCTCTAGTCCATACCAGGAGATATAGAGCATTGTAAACACTTTATCTGACCAGACTGAGACAGATCAATGAAAGATAACAACTTGCTCTAGTCCATACCAGGAGATATAGAGCATTGTAAACACTATATCTGACCAGACTGAGACAGATCAATGAAAGTAACAACTTGCTCTAGCCCATACCAGGAGATATAGAGCATTGTAAACACTTTATCTGACCAGAGATGGATCTGGGTGTATTTCTTCAACGTTTATAAAATAAGAGTCGGACAACTTTGTGTGTTCCAGAATCATGGATCGGACCACAAGCTTTACCTACTTTATCTAAACGATAGTAACGTATTTGAGATTATTAAAAATGTTGGCATAAAACTCTAAATACCGTGAGTTAAGATATCGCTTTGAAAGAGTATGCATTATTTGTTTCTAGGTTTATATTCAAAGAACTAATGTACTTTCTTTGTTTGACACAATGTCACTTAATTAAGGAAAGTAAATGTTTGGACAAGAATAATGTAAAGATTAATGTGGCCTGAGTATTATTTATACAAAACTTAGCACTCACCTCTTTTGGCAATTTTTTTGTTTGTGTTGAACTACATTTTTAAGAAAAATCCTACTTAGTGATATCTAATCTGGATTATTTTTAGTATGATTATATCCTGATATTAGATGAGGCTAGTAAATGAGGATTAAGCTTGATTTATTGCAGTTCTTGACTAGTAGAGTATTTTCATACGTATATCCGTACTGTACATATAAACAGACAAGTGCAGTGGGTAAACTTATTTTATGTTTTTATGTAATGTATGTATGTAATGTTTTGTATTTATTTAGAGCTAAGGTCTTTATTTATGAAAATATTAACTTTTATGTGGTTTCAACAGAGATTTCCATACTGTGAGTAATCCCCATGAACACGATGAAACCAAGTGTTAGCAATGTGAGATACTGTTTCATTTTCTCAAGACTAACTTAAGACAGACTGTAATGATTGAAAAGGTGTTTAAAAAACTAGGTTGACTTTAAAATCCGTACTTTGACACAAATTTGTTTTTATTTATAAGGAATAAGTATTTTAGTGACTTATTTCAATTCACAAGGATTTGTGTTGGCGTATTAATTCCCACGAGTGGTTAAAATGTTCTAACCGACACTTTTCCCTAGTTAAAATAACCCTCATCGATGGTCACACGGTCCAACGAGTCACTCTAATGTTGGACTGGAATGCCATCCAGTGACGGGGAGCTAGCCATTCGAATCCGTGGCGGGTGTAATGAGGGTGTTCTTCTCCTACACAGTTTCCCCACTCTAACTCCACGTAAATGTGTGTACATTTCCTATAAAATTATGCCTTACTCATCCATAATAAATTAGCGTGGCTTGTGTATTATTATAACTAGAACGGGTAATGAAACACAGTGAATAAAATATTCTTAAAACAAGACCATACTAGCCTCACTTTAAGCTTCCTAAAATAATGTGATTTTAATTTTATTTTTAAAATAATGTGGTTGGACATATTGTGAGAGAATCAATTCACGTACAGAAGCTGAGCTCTAGGTATTTAAGGTATGCACGCTAACCGTAATTACATCTCTGTGAAGACGTTGGCAAGCCTGTATCATGTCCCCTGGCTCTACGTCGGGCGAGGCACCACCCAGTTTAGTGAACAATATGTTTAATATTCACTCAGCTACCTTCATCCTCTGCCCAATTAGCGACTGATAGCAACAGCATTATCATAGCCTTCACACGGAGGGTAATTTGTTCCTGTTGTGTTGGTACTAACCACTTCCAAGGCAACGCAAGGTTGATGAGGTGGGCTAGCTTGCATGTCAGCGCCTGTGGATCGGATCAACTTGTGTCAAGTTGAGACAAAGGTAAGCTTCCAATAGCCCCCATCAGGCGGGACACACTCGTGGGATTGGAGTATTCCTGACATTATTTTTATTGAGACTGCGTTCACCTATCAGCACTGTACGAATCGGACGTCGGCAATGCCGATACGAGTTCCGAGAGACAGATTAACATGTTCCCACTTCACATCACTAATTAGCCACATAGTTAAGATCTGCCGTCTGGGGAACGTTTTTAAAGTTCATTTAAGTGTGTTTACCAATCAAATCGAAAACTTGTTTTCTTTATCAAAATAACTGTGATAAGTTAAAACATTCTTAAATAAAATAAAAAAAACATTTTTGATCAGAAACATAATATTTAAGATCAAATTAGATTAATTACAACACCAGCTGGTATATTAATTATATCTTTGTGGGGTGCAGTTAGAGTATTTGTCTGAAATAGTTTACATCCTAAAGACCACCCGTACCACTGACGTTGTGATGTTGTTAAAGATATTAGGACACACAAAAGGCGACTCGATAGAATTGAAGGGAAAATGTTGGGAACCGCCTTCTTCGGAAATCTGAATTGTCAGAATGTAGAGGACACAGTAAACTAAACCCGATTCGTGTGATCCATCCAATGCGGATTAGTGAACGTTTATTATAAGACTTTGTTATCATTAGGACTATTTATATATCTTAACAGTCCTGGCATGTTTTGTGTTTACTTCTGATTCACTAGAGAAATGTTCTGTTCGTGTGTTAGTTCCTGTAACGGCAATCTGTGGAGACACGAAGATAATTATAAACAAGTCCACAGGTGTAGTACACACTCATTCTATTGTCCGAGCTAAGGCCAGTGTTTTTTTATTTAGCACCGCGTCTTACTACCCGTTCGGGTTATACGCTTAAGTTCTAATTACGCTAATGGGTTAGGAATTGGAAAGAGTGAATATAGGGGAAGTGAACCCGTATTTTCGTGGAGGGAGAGTGGAAAACCATTTAGGAAAAACCACCCCCAGTTCACCCGACCGAGATTCGAATCTCGATCTCACCGTCCTCGGCAGTCTAGCTCAACACGACTAGCGCTTTAGCTAACTACGCCACCGAGGCGGGTGTCAGTATTTTTCACAGTTTTATAGCAAACAATTTCTTTCATAAAAATAAATCAATCATTAATCATGTACAAAGGTTTAGTTTAAGTTCCTTCGCCTGGTTATATCAACAGTTGTTGAATATCTGTCGTGAGCAGAGCGGTATTAGATGGCAAACTTTTTAAATGTAGAGAAAAAGTTGCCATTAAATTCCAGGACACCCTTCACAGATATTCAACAACTGTTAATATCACCGTGTGAAGAAAATTAAACTCTATGTTTATACTCGAGCAGTATTTGATTTATTTTTTCCAAAATTACTATTTGCTATAAAAACTGATAAAAACTCGCGTCCCCTTCCGCCCCACCTTAATACTAATTCAGCGTTTATTGAACATATCTTAGAGAGGTACTGTTTTAACTAGACCATTTGGAAATTAGTCTGTCTGTTCGGAGGTTTGCTCCGTGACAACAACCAAATGAATGGACCGTTTTTAACGAAATTGAGCCGGGACGTTGTTTTAACCTACGCCAAAAGACGCATATACAAGGTTTTTCAATCTGTGTATCCGTTTCAAAATGGCGTCAGCTCAAAGGTTTTTCCATTTAATAGCTTATCTTAAGGGGATTGAATTTAAAATTCTAAGTAACCGATCGAGTACATTACGGTGACTTTATTTCTAAATATTATCATATATCACGTGACTGACATTTATAGAATAAATTTGGCATACCTTGTTAAAAACGTTAAACTCCGGTGAAATTGGTTCGAGGTGATGTAATGAAATATCTACATTTTGTTGCCATTTTTCTCCGGCTGTAAAAAACATCTTCGAGTGCATATTGACGCTGTCCCTTAGCCTATTACTCTCAACGTCACAGATTAACGTAATTAATTAAGTCACTCACGTTGGTTTTCAAACGCTTCTTATACAGTAATTAGCTCACAAAAGAGAAGTTGTTTGCTAGGAGGAGTGAGAGGGGAAGGCGAGGGATTTGCTGATGAGATTTATGTCTCAGCTAATCTGCCGGTTCGACTTGAGACTAAACGTGAATCTAAAGATAATGAAAGAATGCGAGGTCGGAAAAGAGGGAAGGAAAGATGAAGGATTTATAGAAGGATCTAAATTATCTTGGTGAGCAAATATACCCATTTCCATACAGGGTGTACCGTAACATGTTAGATAAACTTCAACGGTAGACAGAACACACCAAAACACTGATAAAAGTTCATATAAACATTTGCCCCATTTTACCTTGTTTTTGAGTTATATTCTTGTTTGCACTCCAGTAATGTTGAGCTCCCTAAAATTATATGAACTATTCAAAATGACCACATTAGGTCTGAATGCAAGCCTGCAGTCATCTTGTCGTAGGATGCCCCACTCTTTCAAAAATACCAGCCGTTTGAAGTAACCAGGAATAACCCACAGGACATACCTGATCAACAGGTCAAGGAATACCGAGTATGGTATAACAATAGTTTAGTGGAATCACTTGGTTGTAGCTGGGAAACAACTGTCAAATTATTATTATTAGCACCGCGTCTTACTACCCGTTCGGGTTATACGCACTTACGCTAATGTGTAATGGTAGGGTGATTGTGAGATGAAATGGAGGACCTACAGTTTAACGTGGGATCCGAACCACGGTGGAGGCCTGGCATTCCTCACATTCACAAGTTGTGATTAATACACGTCTTGTCAGAGGTGAAGGAAGGGTTTGGCAATCAGATAAATCTGTGCCGGGACCGAGGATTGAACCCCGGACCCTCAGCACAGAAGTCTGACACCTTACCCCCTAGACTACCAGGTCACTAACTGTCAAATTGGGCACCTGTTTATATAAACATTTTTGTTTGTGTGTGTCCTGTCCACCGCTGAAGGGCGTCCCTCATGTTACGGTACACCCTGTGTATCTACCAATGGATCGTTGCAGCCATATATCCAGATTATGGCGCCAAAATATGTTCAAAACTTTTAGTTGGAATAAGTTTTTAGACTGAACCTTCACTCGACTTTCCAGTTAAAGGTTTTTTTAGTTCTCTAAACATGGCATTTTTTTATCACCACATCTTACTACCTGTTCAGGTTATACGCACATGTACCAACAAAGATAATGTGTTAGTGATGAGGAAGGTTGAATTCAAAGGAAGTGAACCCATATTTGTTTAGAAGGAGAGTTTTTTGTTGTAAAAAACCCCCCTCAGTACACCCGACCTGGATTTGAACCCCAATCTCCCTATAATCAGTAGTCCAGTCTATTGCAAGACTGACGCTTTAGACTATTCGGCCACTGAAGCGGGTCTTATTCCAGTTCTAACATGTCTGCATGCATTGCTAAAGATCAAAGGTTCGATTCTCAGCTTTGTCAAAATATTTAATTTAAAATTAAACATTATGAACCATTGCCTTTAAAAACAATGAAGCAACCATACTTCACTGGAAAATGACAAATTTCAGGCATTTTTTTTTAGAAAATATGAATGAAGAATTACCCTGGAAACGGGACGACACTTAGATAGCTAAGCCAAAGGTCCCGGGATTGATTTCCATGTACAGGTATCGTTTTCAATTTAAAGAATATATTCTTAAGAAAACTACAACTTTGGACAAATGATCTGAAAAGCAGTAATTGGTAACGTTTCCTACTCTTGTCAACATGCTTAAATAAACAGACCATCAAGTGATTCCCTCACAGCTGGGAAGATGTTTCTGACCAACTAGTCACGTATACCAAGAACATTTTAAAACAGTATTTTTATGAAAACCTTCGAAGCACTGACCCGGATAAAAAAAATCCGTTTGTAAATGCACAACACTCAAGATTATTAAACATGAATGACCAAGAACATATTATTGATCTACAGAATTATATTTCTTTAAAAATAGAATCTAAAGAAAGCTCCTTGTCAAAGTTTTTGGATTAGTGTTCGACAAGAATATCCAACTTGTGTGAAACTATATTTTTATCTCTGGCGGCAATGAAGAGTAAATATCGAGCGAGACTAGATTACTCCTTAATAACTGAGAGTTTACATTTCTAATGTTACTCCTCGTTTTAGTAAACTTTACGTTCAGAGACGAGCACTTACATCACATTAAGTATCAACTTTACTGATTAGCAAACATCAACAATTATTAATTAATTAAAAACTAAATTAAATAGTATCATGATACGAATTTTTTTAAATGTTCTAATTATTCTGATGTTTAGTAACTATTATTATTTTGTGTTGAGTTACTTATTGAATTGATTTAAATAATACTTTTCTATTTTGAATTATGTTTTCTTAATTTCCCTACAAAATGTTAAAATATGCGTATACATGAATGTAGGCATTACAATACGCACACTGAACAAACCAAATATTTTTATTCATATAATACTCTTTAGAAGAAAATAAGGGCACAACTTCCTCATTAGTAGAGAGGGTCACGGGTTCGATAACTGCTTGTCTAATGCATCAGTCTCGCATTACACTGAACTGCCATTGATGGGAATATCGGGGTTCGAATACCGTTGTTTGTACTGAGGGCGGTTTTCTTCTACCTCCACACAAATGCTGGTGCAATTCTTCCAAATTAAACCTCTCTTCACTAACACACTATTGTAATTAGTGCATATGCGTACCAACCGAACGGGTAACAAACTGCGGTGCTATCATCGTATTAAACTTGTTTTATAACAGTTAAAATACCGTTTCTAGTTGATTACAGTGATTGCTTTAGAGCCAACTAGAATGTAGCTGTCCCATTGGTGATAGAACATCGTAAACGATCGTAATGTTCAACAAGCCGTGCCCCGAACCTTCTCGGAGCAAGATCTGACAGATATACTACAAATTAGACATCACTTTGGGGCAATTAAAACCGATCTTACTCGTGCACGCGGCGATAAAATGTTACAAGGGAAGGTAATCAGTGCAAGTTCCGGGGGCGACTGGTGCGAGAATAGACTATCTGCCTCTTAGTTACTTCTCTGTGCTGTGTCCTGACTAGGTCAGTAGGACTGGTGGTGATATACTCCTAGCTAGGTCAGTAGGACTAGTGGTGATATACTCCTAGCTAGGTCAGTAGGACTAGTGGTAATATACTCCTAGCTAGGTCATTAGGACTAGTGGTGATATACTCTTAGCTAGGTCAGTAGGACTAGTGGTGATATACTCCTAGCTAGGTCAGTAGGACTAGTGGTGATATACTCCTAGCTAGGTCAGTAGGAATTGTGGTTATATACTCCTAGCTAGGTCAGTAGGACTAGTGGTAATATACTCCTAGCTAGGTCATTAGGACTAGTAGTGATATACTCTTAGCTATGTCAGTAGGACTAGTGGTGATATACTACTAGCTAGGTCAGTAGGACTAGTGGTGATATATTCTTAACTATGTCAGTAGGACTAGTGGTGATATACTACTAGCTAGGTCAGTAGGACTAGTGGTGATATACTACTAGCTAGGTCAGTAGGACTAGCGGTGAAATGATCATATCTGGGAGCAGTAGGATAAACTATATTGTGGATTTTTAAAGCTCTATATTTTGATAGATACTTTGTAAGAAGGAAAGTAAGCTCGTTAGTGAATTGTGTCCCGATCCAGTTGAAGTCCTGGCCCCTTGGATGGCTCAAGGTATTAAAGACACGAACACTCAACTTGAGAGATGACGCATTTCGTTGGAGACTTAATCTGAATACGTCGTGAAAGTGTAATTTCGCACGCGGAGGTAATGGACTGTGAAATGTTACACGGAGCGCTCTATTTATTAACGATGTGAATCAGAGCTCTGTAACAACGATCTAAATCACTGCTTTATAACAGTAATGTAAGCCATTCTTCCACTAGAAGAATATAAGCCAGTTATTTGGTAAACAATATAAGTTATAGCTCTAGTAATATTGCGCGTCTGGGTTACATCACTTGTAGCCCAGTTTGTGGAAATATTATCCAGTACTAATGTACCGTTGTCCAGGGGACGCCTGAATGTACTAATAGTAGTACATCCTTCCCGTGGAGGCTCTTTACATGTCCTGATGGGATGAGGTAAGGATAGAGATGTGAAACGGAATATTTTCAGTTTTGGAAAATTTTCCCTATTTTTTTCCGGAAAATTCTCCAAAATGTAAAATTTTAAATTATTATTACTGTAAATTAATTTCAACTGATTAAGTGGAACTAATGTAATCGAAATATAAATATCCCAAATATCAACGTTTATACTTAAGATTAATTTCTCCTTAAGGGCGTTAACACCAGAAACATCATTAAACGAGCTTCGGTAGCCGCACGGTCTAACGCGCTACTCTCGCAATAGATTAGGCTGCCGATGACAGGGTGATCGGTGTTCGATACCAGTCGGTTGCACTGAGGGAAGTTTTTACTAAATAGTTTTCCACTCTCATGGGTGCAATTCCTGTAAATTCAACCTTCCTCATCCCTAACACATTAGAGTAATTAGTACATAGGCGTATAATCCGAACGGGTAGTAAGACGTGGTGCTAAAAAATGTAGTAAAGAAACAAATGAATGTGAGCCTTAGTAGACTCGTTATGTTTATAAATTATACCTCAATTATATCATTATAAATTATAAATATTATAAATTATACCAACCAAACCTTGGTGACGGTTGGGATAATTCCCCTTTCGGGAGAATTACCCAATTAACCAGCCGGGAATCGAACCCGGGACCCCTAGCCTGGTAGCCAGGTGCAATGACCACTAGGCCACGGGGCCGGTTAGTTATAGCTCTGAAATATATTTAATAAACTTCTCAACTATAAAATATTATGACCAATTAGTGGCTATCACAAGTTGTACAATAATTGGTTGTAAAGGACGTCATGTTATTGTTTTACAGCACGTTTGTGAAGATAAATGAGGAATATATTAGGAACGTGACTTATAACATTGTTGCAATCAACTGTTAATATCTTGAGCCAACAAATCTAAGCTTTGATGTCACGTGGTGGGGCAGACATTATTATTGATAGGTCCCTCCCCCTTTCCCCTGCACTCTATAAACCACCCCAAGGTGTTGGCAAGACCGACTCATTAGCAACGAGGGACAGGGGGAAGAAATATGTGGTGACAATTAGAGCGGGGTTCACAAGGGAGCAAGAACTGGCGTATTTATACCGCGGCTATCTTTGCTAGCCTAAGGTTACACTATACTCTTCTCTGATTGGTTCCTGGCTGTGGTAGTTTAACAATTCTTCCTATTCCTGGCAACGAAACTGTTGTTTAAATCAAATAATATAACCTAATACATCGACATAACTTCAAACTACCTAGGTATCTATCAGTGGCGTGCCGTGGATTATTGCAAGGGAAGTAGACCTTTGTTAAAACTGTACCTGTGATATGTTCTTGCCCACTTGGGGTCCTATTTGACCTATCACACATATGATCTGCCCTAATTACCTCACATAGGAATGTATGTTCATTGATACCCGACCAATGTGTGTTCCACTGAGTGATGAGAACAATTCACAGGTACAGTTTAAACCCAATACAGCTTACCCTGGCAATACTTCGTGACACGCCACTGGCCTATACAAAGACAAATTGGTTTTCATGATGTGATTGGAATAAACAAATCAACCCCCCCTTATTTTTTTTTTGGATCGAATCACGCATGAATTCTAATTTCCATCAAATATGATGGCCACAGGCTGAAATAACTACGTCCACACAGGTTGGATTTAATAACTGAAAGCTTTTCATTAATTCATTAGTATCATAATTATCTCTGTGCTAGTTTTAATCACACACAATCTAGTCCTTGGTCAGGGGCGACGTATTGCAATAATAACTATTCACAAAAGAAGCTAATAAACACAACCTGGCAAAAAGGCTTTTTACGGCAGAAAACCTAATAATTTTGTAAACTACAATCGTTGTGAACTGAAACCAACAATTGACGTTAACTTGTCAAACCATTAAATGTAACCATGACCTGGATAATATATCTGTTATAATACCGGCATAATATGTGGATTTAATTCTCTGCGGTTTATTATCACTTAATTGGCATTGCTAAATAATAGTCTTCCATATTACGGTATATTCGGGCGCTCAGTAATTAGAAAAGTAGAATATAAAATCTTACCTTTAGTCATTTACAGAATATTGTCATACTTTGGAAATTATTTCAATGGTTACTTTCTAGGGAAAAACTCATACGGACAGAGTCAATAATAAATGGGTGCTGAAGGGGTGCGGTTTGAAAGGGAATCCAATAGGTCAACGTGAAAGAAGTGTCTTACGTTGGTTTGGGTATGTTGAGAGGATGAGTGTGGATCAAAAGGAAGGGGTAGGCCATGTAAGACGTTGCTAAATGTTTTAGACGAATGTGTGAAAAAGAGAAACCTTAAGAGTTTTAAGAATAAAAGAGCAAGTATGACTCGGTGTATGGATGTTGTTGAAGAGAAGGGAGTATGCAAGGATAGGGAAGTGTGGAGAAAGTTAGTGAGGATGGATTAAGTACGGAGTTGTTCTTTTTAGCTATATTACCAGTTCCTTGCCTACCCCAAGTTTTCTCTTTATTTGAATCCAATCCGAGGACGCCAGAAGCATCAGATGAGATATAATAATTCACCCACATTTATTACAGTTCTCTTCTTACATTCACGCATCGACTACAGCGCTTCGTGGTTGAATGTGACACTAACATAGAGTTTGCTGTAGACCAGATATACATACATATTATAATACATCCCCTTCCCACTGGATTAAATATTTAAAAATGTTGGTAATGATTGTGGAACCAACCGATAGACAGATGGAACGAAAAATGGTTAAAACAAGACCTCGCTTCTCTCAGTCAATAAATATAATCACAGCTACTATGAGAACCCCTGACAGCTACACTATCTGATAAATAGGAAGGAGATGATTGGCCAAAAATATCCCTCTGATTATGTCTAAATATATATTTCTGTAATTATTTTAATACTCAGGGAAGTTGTGGAACCTGAGAAAGCCGTGGGATGGTGGCAAATGGCTCACTTCACATATCCCAAGGTCAGGAACTGGGTAAAAATAAAAGTTTCCCTTTAACACGCACTCTATCGATTAAATTATTATTATTATTATTATTATTATTATTATTATTAGCACCGCGTCTTACTACCAGTTCGGGTTATACGTACTTAACGCTAATGTGTACTGGTAGGGTGATTGTGAGATGAAATGGAGGACCTACAGTTTAACGTGGGATCCGAACCACGGTGAAGGCCTGGCATTCCACACATTACAGATTATTGCACGTCTTGTCAGAGGTGAAGGGAGGGTTTGGCAATCAGATAAATCTGTACCAGGACCAAGTATTCTAACTATCGATTAAAGAACTCCTCTAAGTTCGCCCCTGTATAAAACATGATGTAAGGCCCACACCTATCTATGCCTGGACTTGTACCCAAGCCATAACGGTGACGTCATCCTAACTCGAGTCCCCTATCCCTGGACTTGTGCAAAGAGGGTCACGGGGTACAAAATGAATCCAATAAAAAGCTTAGAATCAATTTCCCCGCGAGAACTTACGGTCATCAACAATTTCTCACAGAGCTTGTTATAGTCTCTCGCGAGCAAGTCTGCCGCGTTCCATTGTCCCCCGTGTTTTAAATATCATCTGGACCCCATTTCTCCGTTTATCAAACACTATTCCATCATATCCCTGTTAGTCACATATATCTTTTTATCCACTCTCACACAGAAACATCTAGAATCTCTGTTAGTTTCTCATGTCTTTCCAACAACCATGCCATTCTCTTCTATAATAATCTGACATTCTCATTTTGTGAAAAGTTTTAGACGTGGGATGATCTAATTTTCATTCTATTGTTTACAAAACGAAGCTCTAACTTTGTTATTGTTTATTAATATCTTCCTGGATAGTATTTATTGCTCCTACTCAATCTCCAATAAGAAATATTATTGAATGTTTGAATGATTGTATGTTGTATTTGACAGAGAATACATTGGGGGCAGCACATACAATGATTGATGTGAATGTTTGAATGAATTGTATGTTGTATTTGACAGAGAATACATTGGGGGCAGCACATACAATGACATCAGGGCTGACGTTAAGGTGGTGTATGTGACTGGAGCTAATACTGGACATTTATCGCACAAAGCATGTTTGATCGATTCTAGGGGTATACAGTGTATACATTGTTTTATAGGGATGTGCTAAGCTTTTAAATGTTGAAGTCAAAGACTAGCTTCGACTTCAACAGCCTCAGTAACCCTCGCATCTTCAAAACATTTCAGAGGAAGAAGAAAAATAGGATATGAACAGATTTGAAATATCTCTTTAAATATGACATGTTACAATAAACTATATTTTTTTTAGAATATCCACTAGACAGTATTTTAACACCACCTTTGGGGGTTGTATATATACGTATTAAAACATTAATTGTCTAAATGTGTAGTAAAATTATACTACAAACCCCACAACCCCCTAGAAAAACTAGCTTTCTACAATCTTTGGTCAGCATAAAATAATATCTTGTTCTTTGTTCTTTTTCTCTAAGCCTTTATATTTACTTAGATCCACTCAACGGGTAGTAAATTAAAAAAATAAACAAAATTAATATTTTACAACCACAAAAAAACCTCACCTTCGATTTCACTTCACAATTTTTTCTTAAACTTTACTTTTTTTTTTCATTTTAAAAGTTGCCCTTACTCTCTCTCTATCAGTCATTCAAGCAAAATCTTCTTTAAGGAAAAGGAGGGAGAGATGAGGGAAGAATCCATCCCCTCACTAGAATATTATAGAAACAAAGTTTTCGTCAAACAGCCCTGTTAGAAAACTGAGATAAGGACACTCTCGTAGTAGTCACCGAGTAGTCAGGACAAGTGTTAAGGGTTGGGCCAGACTGACAAGCGAGCGAGCGACTGGGTGGCCAGACTGGCGAGCGAGTGATTAGAAGATAGCTGTCGATAGTTGTTGACGAGGAGGCAAAGGTTCGAATCTTTGCTCAGTGAACTGAGGGGGGTTTTAACAAGTTATTTATTGATGTGGTTTTCTCATCCTCTCTCCACGCTAATGGTAGTTCTTATTTGTAAAGGCCTACTTTGATAATATTGAAGTATTTTAACATACCAGTTATATATATATA